>JAQGCP010001861.1:0-11467 GCA_034699885.1 Acrobeloides thornei | reverse complement strand
GAGATATGATTTTTTGAAAAAAATGTCATTTTTTCAACTTTTTCAAATTCAAAGGGCCATAACTCAGTGAAAATAAAATATTTTTCAATAATTTCTTTTATAGAACGTTCCTTTCTACAGTAGCTATCCAAAAACTGGTCGCTCGAAGAAGTCCGATTTAAACTCGATTTTTAAAAGAGCAATCATTAACACCTTCTAATAGAGCCCTATGGGGTTAAATTAGAAGTTTTACGGTATTTACTTTTAGCATAGTTGGAGCCTGAATGGCACTGTAGTTAGCCCTAACTCAATCTTCGACATCCTACCAAAATCATATTTGCCATTCACAAAACTCGTGGTTTCTCTAACAGCTACATACCAGGATCCCACATCTGGCAAAACATATACAGCACAAAATGAAAGCATTATTAACGTAAGCTTCGGAGCTATTATGGATGAGGGGGTCACCCCAGTGTCAAAAATCGCAAAAAAAAAATTTTGAAAATTTTTTTAAAATGACTAAGCCTAAGCCCAAGTCTAAGCTTAAGCCTAAGCCCAAGCCTAAGTCCAAGTCTAAGCCCAAGTCTAAGCCTAAGCCCAAGCCTAGGTCTATGTCTAAGCCTAAGCCCAAGCCTAGGCCTAGGCCTATGTCTAAGCCTAAGCCTAGGCTTAGGCCTATTCCTATACTTGAGATCCATTTTTCAATTTTTAAGGGTCAAACAAAGATTTTCACGCTTCGACAATGCGCGCAATCGATTTTTCGCATAAAATTACCCCTAAATATGTCATTTAAAAAAAATTTTCAAAATTTTTTTTCGATTTTTGACCCTGAGGTGACCCTCTCATCCATAATAGCTCCTAAACTCCTTTACGAATACCATTATTAACAACAACAATTTATAGTTCAGCGCAGAGCCATTGGTTACAGTGGTTGATGGCACAGACCGTGCCGTGGCTGCGGATGAAACCCTAACCATTGACGCCAGTCAATCGTATGATCCGAATCTTGCCGATCAAAATCTCCAACACTCGTGGCAATGTCGAAACGTGACAGGGAATCTATCATTAGACTATTCTCAAAACATGCCTGGCATAGCTTGCACGTTGAGTGAAGCCTGGACGAATGTGACATGGGATCAATCGATTCTTACAATTCCAGCGAATCTTTTGATTAAAAATTCGAAGTAATTTTAGGATTTACTTATAAAACCAAATAGGATGGGCCATATGTATACAGCAACACTTACATATGCATCCCTGAGAAAAAGTTAGACCCCCATTTCCCCAGGAGCCCACGATTTTTGACCCAACAAACACAAAAAATGGTTTTTTTCGACCCCATCAAATTTGGCTTAGCCGTTCGTCCCCCACACCCCAAAACCCTATAACATCATCCTCTAATTTAAAGGGTGAAAAAGAAATGAGTTTTTAGGCATGTCTTTGTTGATGAGATTGTCTCGCCGATCGACCAACTTCGTACTTTTCTACCCGTTTCTGTTACAGTTCTACCACCAAGAATTCCTGGAATACATCTTGTTCCATTAAGTAACAGTCAACAGCATTTGAATGACTACATGAGAATCCAAGCTTATGTAACCTCCAAAACTGGAGATTTGTCCGTGAAGTGGCTGCTTTACAATAAGAATGGTAGGTTTTTGGTGTTGTTGTGAGTAGAAAATTTTTTTAGACAACAGTCAAATCGATCTGTATCCAACATTTCCTCGCTCACAAGTCAATTTTTCTTCATATTCTAACTCGCTTTCGGACAA
Source organism: Acrobeloides thornei (assembly GCA_034699885.1). NCBI lineage: Eukaryota > Metazoa > Nematoda > Chromadorea > Rhabditida > Cephalobidae > Acrobeloides > Acrobeloides thornei. The sequence continues at coordinate 9,719 of JAQGCP010001861.1, read as the reverse complement.
AATGGCTTTATCTTTTACCATTCCTCCAAATGGAAAGGAAAAGTAAGAAAAATAACTTTTGCATCGATCGATCAAATTTATGAGAATCTGTTAGATATAGGAGGGGATCGGTTTATTTACGCTGTACCTTGTACCTCTGCACTATATGGATCAGGTTTACCCAGCTTCGATCCCGTTATGATCAAACTTTTGATTTTTAAGAAAAGAAGATAGGTAAGGATCATAGGTCAGCAAGATGGGGGGAGGAGGTGGTCCCCCTCAACTTTGGGTCCATGAGTGCGTGGATCAGGGGGAGACTCCCCCTCCTCCCGCCGACCTATGGTAAGAATAATTTCGACTTCCAATATTTTTACTTATAAATATTTTCTTGAAAATCAAAAGTTTGACCCCAGGGGGATCGAACATGGAGATCCCAACGTTGCTTGACTTGCCAGATCGGACGAGATCCTTCTTTATCAGCTGCACTATATTTTTTCTTTCTCTCTCTTGAAATATATGCTATGTTAAATTTTCTTAATTTTTTCCTATATAGATTTCCAAAATGGATGGGTCTTACACCTGGACAAACTTATTTACTCCGTTTGGTGGCTACGAATTCATTTGGTCCTTCCTATGTCGATCATGTTTTTAGTGTTAACTCTCCTCCAACACCGCCAACAATTTTGGTAAATCACTTATCTAACTTATACTTTAAAACATGGACACCGGGCGCGTACGGTTTTCTCAAGCGGCTTAGGATCAATAATTTCGATTTTTGAGTAAAAACTCGATTTTTGAACAAAATTCGATTTTGAGCACAAATTTCGATTTTTGAGCAGAAACTCGATTTTTGAGTCAAAATTTCAATCATGACAGACATTACACGTTTTATATAAGAAAATAACATCACCATTTCTTAAAGATGACACCAGCAAACAATATCTATGCTCTGATAACAAAAGTTCGTTTCGAACCGTCAGGTAATTGGACAGGCAACGCCACAAATAAGAACCTCCGATTGAAATTTGGTATACGAGTATTATTGAAAGGCAATCTAACTGAAGACTATTACTTTACCTCAGCCTCAGCTATCACCTTTCATGAAACTTTTCTTCCTGCCGGTAATCAGCTGCCACAAATATTTCAACTTTTTCTGTTTTTAGCTTGGCCTAGTCCGAATGAAGCTTGTGGCAAACGAGCTGGCTATCAATTTCTTCTTGATGCTTGTGACTCTTCAGGATCTTGTTCGGAGTCCGTTGGCCCTGTTTTCTATGTTCAACAACCACTAAATAGCTCCGCAGCCGAATCTAGTCTAATAGAAATGGTTAAGGCAGATATTGCTTCAGGGAATTTGAAGAATGCCATTGAAAAGTTGGAAATTGTTGGATTTCAACGATGTAATATGTCTTTCGACACTGGATTGGTGAACCAAATTATTGACAATGTTGTAAATACTGCTCAAAATACAAGGTAAGTTGAAATTTTTATTGAAAATCAATGGTTAAAGTAGTGATGTTCAAAGTGATAATGATACAAGTGGTGTGATAAGATAACGTATTTTGATAACAGTGATAATTATTTTTGTGATAACGTTGGGCCAGTCCTTGCCTCAGACAGCAGCTGTGCGCTGCGTGGACCAAACAGCTGCTGTTTGATCCACGCAGCAGCTGCGCTGCAGCTCGTATGAAATCACGCAGCAGGAGTATTTTCCACACAGTTAATTTATAGCGTGTAGTATGAGAAAAAAGGTTACTGTGTGGAAAATACTCCTGCTGCGTGATTTCATACGAGCTGCGGCGCAGCTGCTGCGTGAACCAAACAGCAGCAGCACGCAGCTGCTGTCTGAGGCAAGGACTGGCCCGTTATCACTTATCACATGATGGGATAACGTTACACTCACAACGTTATCACTAGTGATAACGTTATTACAAAAATCGTTATATAATTTTGAATAATACTCGGACCAAATATAGCATCAAAAGCTTCTTCTTCGGTTTTGAAAGTAACTTGTAGAACTGGCTCAGGTTCAAAAGTGAAACTATTTTCAATGTTGATCGGAAGCGTTCCAGTCCAACCATCTTCAGAATGATTGATATCTTTGAAAGTTATATTAGTTTCATCCGGCTCAACTAAATCCTCATCAACACCATTATTCTCTTCATACTCAGGATCTGCGTTCTTTAAATCTTCGTCGCTTTCTTCAACCTCTAGCGTTACCACTAGTTATCACTACTAGTGATAACGTTATCACAAAGATCGTTATCACTGCTATCAATTTTTTCAAAAAAAGTTCTAAGAAGAATATTTTAATTTTAGTGATTCTCAATGTTTAAAAGAATGTATTGACTCCTGTGTAAGGCTAATTCCATTCGCTTCGCCTAACATAACCACAAAGTTTATCACACTGTTAAATCGAATGAATCAAATGCTTGGAATAAGCATTGTACAAAGTGGAAATGCTCGGCGGAAGAAACGTAGCACTGCGAATGAAACGATATTTGACGAAGAATATGTAAGTCGTTAAGAAGTTTTATTAAGATATACCACGGCAGACCAAAGTTGAGACACCCCCAAAAACGCCATAAACTCAGCCAGAAACTTGTTCTAGGAGGTTTTCTAGGCGGTGAATTGATTGCGCGCATTTTCGAAGCCTAAATTTCGAAACGCTTCCCTGATTCAGGGAAGAGATGTGTATATTGAAGCAAAAATGAAATAAAATTCAAATTTTAGACGGAAAACCGTCTGTCCTGGGCTCAGGGGTGCCACTCGGAGTCACCCTTGGAAAATCCGTGAGCGGCACTTTAACTAATCTATTTAGGCTAACTCCTTACTGGTTCCGTATGACCAGCTATTAGCCAGTAACCAAAATGTTGTCGATGCATTTCTGAGCACTATTGTTGGCACATTTACAAGTTTCTGCGAACAAGTTGACTCAACAAGAACTATGGAAGCTAGCGGTGCCAAGTATACGGTTGTCCAAGCACAGGGTTTATCACCCACGGATCCGGGTTTCAATCAGACGACATTCTCCGTAGCTGGTTCCGATGAAAATGTGGTTTGTTATACCAACACGAACTACCACGCATAATGTCATTTTTTAGTTGAGTTTTGATACAAGTTTCGCAAATTATTTCTCGAATTGGCAATGTGGTGCAAATGGCGCAATGATTTGCAGTGACGTTTGCCTAGGAACAGCGACGATTTTAATCAGTCTTATTAATCAAAGTGGCAATTTGACAAAATATTTCTTCAGCTCTGGATACAATTCAATCACTTCATCAAATTTGGCGTCCAATTTGTACTATGTATGTTGGAGTTAGGCTAAATGGTAGAAATTAAATTCCTATTTAGATCTATTTTGGAGATCCACTTACTGGGAATTCTGTTCCACTCCAAGGCACTGGGTATACAATGCGATTTCCTTTGAACAATTTTATCCCTTCTCAATATTATAAGGTAAGTAAAAACGCTTCTCTGATTTAGGCAAAGCTAGTGTATTGAAGCGAAAAGTCAAAAAAATGAAATTTTGCCTAAAAAACATTTCATTTTGGGGGTAAAAATATGCAGGGAATCCGGATTTGACATTTATACAATTCCTCGGATTCAAGAAAAGCTATATATCGACGCGAAAATTATAATTTAAAAAATTTAGTGCTTCCAATTTTCGAGCGGAAGCTGGAACAATAATAATATCCAATCTGCCGATTATGCCCAAAACTACAATGGTACCTACGAACTTGTGTGTCACTTTTCTAGTTCAGGAATACTTGGGTGAGACATTTTTTCATGTAGTTTTCTTTTTTTACATGCATGTTCAGGGTTTTTGCTGTCAACCCACCAACCCCACCCACATACCCAGCATATAATGATGTTGAAATAAGCTTTGGATTGGTATGCTTGATAACATGTTAAAGGGGGAGGGTAACTTTTACAGCCAGATCTCCGAAAAAAATTTTGGCACTCTTCCCCCTGGGGAGACACAATCAACAGGATTTCAAAAACTGATACTTTTTTGAAGTAATTTATGGAAAAATATCCTCTAAAGGCTTAGGCCTAGAATTAAGCCTAGGCTTAGGCTTAAGCTTAAGCCCAAGCCTAAGGTTAAGCCTAAGCTTAGACCTAGGCTTAGGCTTAAGCCTAGGCTCAAGCCTAAGCTTAAGCCTAAGCCTAGGCTTAGGCTTAAGTCTAAAATTAAGCCTAAGCTTAGGCCTAAGCCTAGGCTTAAGTCTAAGCCTAGGCTTAAGCTTAAGCCTAAGGTTAAGCCTAAGCTTAGGCTTAAGCCTAGGCCTAGGCCCAAGCCTAAGATTAAGCCTAACAATTGTAAGCCTAAGATTAAGCCTAAACCTAGGCTTAAGTCTAAGCCTAAGCCTTTAGAGGACATTTTTTCATAAAATTACTTCAAAAAGTATCAGTTTTTGGAATCCTGTTGATTTCGTCTCCCCAAGGGGAAGAACTCCAAAAATTTTTTCGGAGATCTGGCTGTAAAGGTTAACTCCCCTTTAACATCATTCTTTTCAATATTGTTATAGCCAACAAGTACACCTTGTTCAAGTTCGCAGTTGAATGATTTTATAACTACGTTATCCAAAAGTACTCAAATTCCGCAAGCACGTTTTGTCAACCAAAGCTGCAATCCAGGAAACATTCAAGTGGTTTTAAGACCACCATTTACTGAAACGGATCAACAAACGAATAGCTATGTAAGCTTGTGGAAGATGTAAAAAAACTCATGATTGAAAGTTTTAGGCGATGCAAGCTATCAAACGGGTAGTCAACGGTGGGCTTACAGCTTATTCGAATGTCAAAGTTGTCGGTTTGAATGACTCCGTCATAATAAGAGGTGCGTCTAAGATTTGAAAGTTGACATGGTGTCGCAAAAAAAGTTCCATTTTACCATTTTTCATGAACTCTGGACCCAAAAATTTTTTGTGCTAAAAATGACCCTAGTAGAAGTAATTCGATGTGGGAAATCGATTGCACGCATTTCCGAAAGTTGAAAATGCTTCCCCGACCCTGATTCAAGGTCAGTATTGAAGCGAAAATCAAAATCTAAAAATTTTTGATCTTCGCTTCAATACGCACACTCCGATTCCCTGATTTAGGGTCAGGGAAAAAAATTTTTGCGTCACCCTCTAATTTGTTTAGATCTAATCGGCGATGGAAACGCTAGAAAAGTGCCACTGTATATCGATAAATCATCGAAAGACATTGTTGGCAGTAATGATTCAAGCATCTTGGCAAAAAGTTGGGTCGATATGTTGTCCGCAAAAATGCGAATTTCTCCCTATAGATTTAAAAACGCTACCATTACACCAGGTTAGCAAATCTAGCCTAATTTTAAAATAGTAAATTTAGGCATGTATTTCACATTTACTATCACCGTGCCATTTGGGGGTGAAACTTTGGTCGATTCGACGCAATTGAGTGCGGAAGAGATTTCTTTGATACTGATAGAGATGGTAATTTTTTAACACAAATTACACAACGAAACTCCATACGATTTTAGATCTCATATGGAGAAATCGATTTGAAAGATTCACGAAATCAGTCGGTCCCAATCGAGCCATTAGCTCTAACAAATGTAGTTATTCTGAAGGTGCAGCCAAGTAAGCTTAAAGCACCAGTCCAATGGGAAAAAGTTTCCATGTTTTGTTGATATTCGTGGAAAGTTCATGAAAAATGGAGCATTTTTTGTTTTTACGACAACCTCTGAATCGTTGTAGTTTTCTAGAGAATTGAGTTTGAAATTTTGAATACATGTTTTCTTTGTAATACAGAAACTTTTTTGAAAAAATCGACTTTTCCGCAAAAAAGTTTGTATATTACAACGAAAACATGTATTCAAATTTTCAAACGCAATTTTCTCGAAACCTACGACATGTCGTAAAAACAAAAAATGCTCCATTTTTCATGAACTTTCTGAATATCAACAAAGCATGGAAACTTTTTTTTCCACTGGACGGGTCTTTTAACACAAGTATGAGTAAAACTATTCCAACTCTAAGGTTCGAACACATTGATGCTGGTGCTAGCTATTACAGTCGCTACAGTTTGCGTTTTGTCGACATTTTGTATCGGCGGACTGGTCTTCATGAAACTTCGAACGGACAAGATAATTGCGAACCATAATGCAAACCTGCGGAACATAAATTCTCAGACTGTACCTATAACAGTCCTTCCCTATGAGCCGGCACATGTGGCAAGACCGCCGATGAATGATGAAGATATACATAATGCTGCGGATGTAGTTGTCTTGGAACCAAATCAGCGAGTAATACAAAGTAAGATAGAACAATTCGTGTATACAGCAACATTTGCAGTTACAGGAGGGGGGGGGCAAAGGTCCTCGCGTAAGGGGCAGTATATCCTCGTTTAAGGGACAAAAATCTTCGTTAAGGAGGGAGGAGTCTCCCCCGACCCACTCACTCATGGGCCCAAAATTGAGGGGGGACCACCTAATGGACCCCGCCGAACATATGAGGTGGTCCATAAAAATTGGATGTCAGAAGACCTGGTAGAAGACCACCTCATCGAGAGTCCCCACCTTGCCGACCTACGTTCGGCAAAGGCTCTTCCAATCGAATACATTTTCCCTGATTCAATTGGAAGCGCAGAATGTTTTCGAGTATAGTTTCTCCCGCCGCGGAGCATAGTGGAAAGAAATTTTCAAAAATCTTTAAATTTTTTAGGACACCATGTTCGAATACGACATCATTGATAAAGCTTTATCGAACTCTTTCAAAAATATCACAGAGAGATCAATTTGTTTTTATAAATACACGTCAATAAATGTTTTTAACTAGAGTTTTTAAGTGACTTAGCACACAAAATTTGCAAAAGAGATAAAATAAGCTCTTATCGTCGCAACAATAGGTTTGCGGCTACGCTAACATCGTTGTTCGATTGTCGAAGAGCATTGATGACTTCGTTTCTATTTGGAAAGCCCATGTCGGCTAGCAGATTGATCAATTCTTCAGGTGGTTCCGCTTCTCTTGCCTCTCTTGCCATACCCTGACGAGCAAATAATTGGTTCAGAATGATGTTGTTCATTGGTAAATGTTGCTAAAAAATTGTGTTTAGATTAAATTGAACGAGAAAAACCTGGTCTCCTCGTGAATTTCGAAATTGATACGCATAAAGACGACGTTCCAATTCATCAGCTTCTTCGATTTTCTGGCGCTCTAATAACGCGGCAACTGGTAGTATTTTTCCCTAAATGAATATATAAAATCGAAAAAAAACTTCGTACCTGATTAGATTCCCATAATGTTTCAAACCAATGTGCAATAGAACCCAAAAATGTTTCATTATCCTTAAACAATGCAGCCAAAAATTTGGGGATCAATTTCCAGCGTTGCATAGAAAAAAGTTTCGAGCGATAGGCAAGACCGGTAATTAGACCAGGGATGAAAGAATGTAGGAAAGATTCTGTTGACAAAGTCTAAAATCATGGAACTTTTGTGCCCTTACATATGCAAGGACACTTGCGCGCACGACTTTTGAGCACCGTATTTTAACATAAAAAACTTAAAAAGTTGATTTTCGCTTCAATACACTGACCCTGAATCAGGTTCAGGGAAGCTTTTCAAGTTTTAGGAATGCGCGCAATCGATTCCCCGCATCGAATTACCCCTAATATGGCCATTTTATTGGGAAAAAAATCAAAAAAATTTTCCAGTTCCAGTACCCTGTCATTTGGGGTAGCTAATCCGAAGTAGTACCTAAAAAACGAATACCTGTATTACAGCAATAAGCGGAATGTGATGTATTGAAACCGGAAGAATACCCATAATAGAATCCGTAGGAACTGCCGCAAACTCACACAAATAAATAAAGTAGAGTGCGTAAATCAAAGTGAATGGTGATGGCACAATCGGAATTTCTGACAATGACACTACGCCACTTCTTGAAACACCATATAAGATCAAAAATTTTACAAGCCAAGAAAAGGTATATGTTACAATAATACAATTCTAAAGGAAAAATTTTTACATAAGATCCATAAGGGTATTCTATTGTCAAAATTTTTTTTGGCTACCATGGAACTTTTTATTGACGTGTACATTGAAATGAAAAGAAACATGGATCCTTATATAGCTTTTTTGATGCATCCCTGCGTGGTCGTATAGCGAGAAAATAAGGATTAGTACTAACTTGGCTTAGGCTTTTTCCCGCCATACGACCATGCAGGGATGCATAAAAAAAGCTATAAAGGATCCCTCTTTCTTTTCGTTTCAATGTACACGTTGCCTGATTCAAGAAAAAGTTCCGTGGTAGCCAAAAAAATTTCGACTATAGAAACATACGATGAATTTATATGTTCCAAAACGTCGTTCGATTTTTCGGTATGCATAAATCAATGTGAGCATAAATAAAAGTTCTGGTACGGATTTCGCAGTCCATGATGTCCATATGGCTTTACCAATCTAAAAAACTCTGTTTTCCATAACATTTTTTATGATTTTCATACTGTTTTTAAAGATAAAGAATCATTTAATGTAAAAGAATATGCATGTCGAGAAACAACCCTCACAAATGAACCTGCGCCAGATAACAAAAGCCTGAAAAAACAAAGTTATGAGCGTGTGAAAAAATCGCTATACCATAATTTAGAAAAACTAGCATGGCGAAATCCACTTGTCGAGTAATATTGATACAAGCCAGGGATTTGTATGGACATCTCTGAAAATTATACAATCATAAAAAATATATTGGGTTGTTCAATAAATAAAGTGCTTTTGGAACTACTACACAATGGGGCCAGTCCCACAAAAATAGATTTTTTTAAAAGTAGTCTATATTGTAATTTGTATCCCTTTAAGTCTTTTTAAAATAACTAAGAATACAAATTTATTGAACGGATTTGGCTTTGATTGCTTTTTCTTTCGTTCGCATAAAATGATTAACATAAATGCATTCGTTTTAGTGCCTCATCATTATAAACCTTTTTATGAATGCAGAAGCCGGAAAATTTTTATCAATTATCATCATCACACGTGTGCAAACACCCCCTGAAATTTTTGACTTTTTGCGGGCGAAAAATTTACCTTGGTCTCCCCCTTATGTTTTTTTCGAAATTTTGGAAAAAACATAGGGGGATGACCAATTTTTTTCGAATTTTTTTAAACATCATTTGGAAGCATAGTTCGTCCGCCGCCGGACCGTCCGATCTTGCAAGTTAGGCTACGTTAGGCCTGGAGCGTCTAAGTTCGGTTTCCGAAGCCTTGAGCATGTGGAATCCCCTGGCTCGGGGTGTTGGGCATGCGCAAAAGCCCAAGTAATTTGGGAGTAACTCCTGTTGTGGGCTGCACACCCCTTATCCCTCCTGAAATAAATAGGAAGAGAGAGAGAGGCAGGAAAAACTTTGTTCCCCTTTATGTTTATTCTCGCCGATAGGCGCAAAAATTATTTGAAAACACTTTTAAGCTAAAAAAATGCTTTAAAAAATTACGATTTTTGTTGAAAAAATAGGAAATTTTTGCAGCCCGCAAAATTTTCGCAAAGATTTGCATGCGAGGTTCATTTTGGCCTGCGGGTTGCGGGCGATCCCCCGAAATTCGAAGGGGGTGTATACGTAGACAAGGGGAGACATGATCCCCGCCCGAAAAAATTAAATACCCAGTTCGCATTTTTTCGAAGCGCGAAAATTTGAGGTTTTGGCATTAGGAACGAATTTCACTTCACGGAAACTAGATTCGCGAATCTAATTTTCGTGAAATTAGATTCGCGAATCTAGTTTC
>JAQGCP010001860.1:0-11470 GCA_034699885.1 Acrobeloides thornei | reverse complement strand
ATTTTTCATTAAAATTTTCTTTCTTTTATTGCCTGATTTTCAATATTGATTTATTATTGAAACGAAAATTAAAAAAAATTTTTCTTTAAAATCTCGAGTTCGTGATTTCCCGAAAAAACAACCTATACATCGAAAATTGTTTGCTCGGACCGGACAAAACTCTCCATTAGTTCGGTGGCGAATTAGTGGAGTGTCGAACTATCGTGAGTCGACTGTACATGGTCATTTTTCAGGTCTTTAGCTTTTTTGAAAGAGCATCTAGACAAGTTATAAATGAAAAAATTTAAGAAAGAATATCAAATAAGCCAGTTAGGCCAATCTTTTTACGAAAACAAAAACGTGATTTTTCGAAAAATGCATAATTTTTCCAATTTTGTTCGAATTTTTTAATAGTATTTATAAAAGTGGCCTTTTTTCATTGTTTACATTGTTTTTATATATAGGGCGGTCTTAAAGTTCTTCACAACCAGTGCCGTAGCTAGAGGGCATTGTGGGCACATGGCCCAGTGGCGTAGGCAGAAGGATCGGCTAGAGGATCACTTGCTCAAAAATGGCAAAAAACATAAGGGGGACCCTTATGTAAAGGGATTTGTTTAATTTCGGCCCTATAGGGGGAGGAGGTACCTTCCCCCTAGCCCTCTATCGCTTACGCCAAAACGTGCTCCCCCAAACTCCGAAAATGAATCAATTTTCCTAATGGCCTTAGTAAATACGGTATCTAATATCGTTTAGAACAATTCAAATTCTGAGCAAATTATAATGGATCTTTGTTCTAATAAAAGAGAATTTATCATTAAAAGCTTGAATGATGAGAATGTGGTTCAGCTTAACGATTTCCTTGGTTTAGTAAGAGATAATTTCCAATCAGATGAATACAAATGTGAAGAAAACGCAACAAAATTTTCTTATAAATTTCCGGTAATTAATGGTGCAATATATTTGTGGAGATGTGAACTTATGGTAAGAACTGGTGTTTAAAGACCCACTCCTCAAAATCCGAGGGTCGTGCTCATATTCAATGGGTTACTGCACCCACTAATGCGTCGTATCGAGGGAAATCTTAAAGTTAAAGAATAATTCGTCTTTGAGCGGCGAAGTGGCCAAAAAAGAAATCGGTCTGGCGGCGAAGCCTCCTGGAACTGGACTGGGCAAAAGTCGAATCTTACAAATAGAGTGTCTTAAAATTTTTTTAAAAATCATAAGGGAGACCCTTATATTTCAAAATTTTTGATTAGTCAATAAATGACTTTTTAAACAGTATTTATAAACACTTTTATCATAAAAAAATATCAAAAGATTATGTAAAAAATCAATTTTTTGGTTGTCCCCCTTAGTCATTCACCCATCCATCCTTCATGGGTTCCCTCCTCTGCATGTATGTATGAGGTGGGTCTTAAAACTCTTCTTGGATTCGGACGTTCTTTCATGGCGGCTGGGATTCCAACAAACAGTGAAAATTATAAACACTAAAATCTATTTTAATTTAGTCTAATGGTAGTTTAAATGTATTAATTGTTGGCAACAGTCATGCATATGATGCATTTCCTAGCATTCGAGCTGCGTTTAGAAATAACTACAAAATTTTGAGAATTTTTGCAATTAATGATTGCATACCGTTTGAAATATATACAAATGGAATTTGTAAAAATGCCTATGAAATTTTAAAGAAAGTCATAATCGACTTAAAACCAGATGTGTTATTTCTAATATTCAAGTATATTATAATTTTTTAAACTTTTTATTTGTTTTATTTGAGGTACAATGAACCTGGGATGCGAAACACAATTACAGGAAATGATATCAAAAATGATAAATTATTTCAAAATGTCCAAAATTCATTGAATTTCTTTTCAGAAAATGTAAAAACAATATTATTTAATGGCCCTAATCTGTTTTTTCCTTATGCGGTTCGAACTGAATTAGTAAGGAAACTGTCAATTAACATGGATACCAGTACCATGAATATTCCTTTAAAAGTAACAATTTAAAAAACAATAACACAGGTAGGAACAAAGGTTTTGACTATACCCATAATTTTGGAATTTACCCCATCCGGTGATCCGGATTTTTGCACAAAAACTAATTTTTCGACTATTTTTCTAGAGGGTGTCCCAAAAAAAGTTCGCAGCTCCAACACAATAGGAGGGGCTACCCACGTGAAGAAATTTGATAGGGGTGAAAAGAGGCAAAGTATGGTATATTAACTTTGGCTTCAGACCTTTGTTTTTGTGGCCAGAAACTCTTTATAAAATAACACCATTTTCCCCATGAAAAATCGAGATTTTGGGCGTTTGAATTCGATTTTATATAAAAAATAAGATTAAAAAATCATGCAGGAACTTTTCGATCAACCTTTATAATATTCTAATTTTTAGGATTATATAAATACGAATGAAAATGTATTTAAAAGACTCAATGCTTTAAAATGTAATAGATGTACTTATATAGACTTACAACGAATATTTTGTGATGATGATTTTTGTTATGCGTACGATCCAACTATAAAGCTTGCATATTTTACTGATGGACATCATTTGACATTATATGGCCGTTGTAGATTGTACAAACCGATGGAAAAATACCTTACAACTGCTTTAAAAATTATAGACAATAAAATATGAACGGGTCGTTCAATAACCAATATGCCTTTGAGCGTTAAATCGAATCTTTGAAAAAATGACTTCTCCAGTGTTTTTCTGGTTGCCTATCACATTCTCAAACTTCAAATTCTCAAATTCACATTCTCAATTTCAGATTCTCAAATTTCAGATTCTCAAAAAGACTATATAGGGCATTTCCTGTCGCGAAAAATATTTGGCTGCCTGGTAGAACTTAGAAGGAATTGAACACATACCTAAAGTTCGTTGTTATTAGGGTTTTGCCGACGATCCTAACCACTAGACCAGAGCAGCCGACGAATGCATGCTTGTCGAATAGGACGATACTTGATCGGCGAGTGCTTGTACATTGCAGCATTCCGCAACAAATGCCTCAAATTTGAGCTATTCTACAAACTCGTGAAAATACGTTTCTTGTGTTATCAGCGGCCCAAAAAATCAATACAAGTCGTTGTGTTTGAAAAGTTTATCTATTTGATTTTAATGATCTATATTTAATGATTTTTATAAATAATAAATCGCATCGCAAACTTTTTTATATATTAGTATTCTCTAGCTTGATATTTAGTTTTTGTGTTTGGATGCTGAATGAAGATATTAAATGGTCAGGAAAAGAAATTGGTAATGATGTAAGTTCGATTTTTCTAGGGGTCTTTTATCACGTCACGGATTTGAGAATTGATATTTTTGTGGTACGTGACGTGTCTCGACCCGAGGTTATACTACGCGATACGATATACCAGTAGCGTAGTTAGGAGAGAATATCAGGGATACGTATCCGGAACAAATTTCCGAAAAAAAGGGTACCTCCTTATGTTTTACGCCTGCCAAAGGCCGGCGAAAAATCATAAGGGTTCTCTTTGGTTTTTAATGTCTCCACTCTAGCTATCCCCTAGTGTCCCTCCAAATTTCGGGACTATCCCCTAGTGTCCCTCCAAATTTCGGGCTATGGGGGGGGGGTGCGGTCCTTAAGAAATTTCGGCCTTTTGCTCCGAAAACCTCATTTTTATTAATAAATTTTTCGGGGGTGCGGTCGCCCCTACTGCCCTCACCTCTGGCTACTCCACTGAAAGTAACCCTTAAGTATTACTCCGGCCAGAAGCCGGTGAAAGTCCCCTTTTTGGATTTTTAGTCGGTGAGCCCTTACCTAATGCCCTTCCTGCCTACGCCACTGGACACGACTTGCTACAGCCTAACTGATCAATTTAGCCTCCTGGTGACTTCTTATTACCTGATAACACTAAACAAATCTTGTCCAACCAAACTTTTATCTCAAATCTACCCCAACAAGGCTGTGACAACCATACCAACTTCTTGATAGGCATTCTATCTAGAACTACCGAAGTCGAACAAAGATCTCTTATAAGAACCCTATGGGGTGACTCTAAATATCGCTCAAACTCTACAAAGCTTGTCTTTATTTTAGGTCTTTCTGAAGTAATTTTTTGATATTTTTTTAAATAAATTTTTAGGATCCCATCATAAACTCAAAAATCTCGCTCGAATCTCACAAGTTTAACGATATTTTATTATTAGATATAAATGATACCTATAAGAATCTCTCGCTGAAAGTTTACGCGTTTTTAAACTATGCAAATATTTATTGTCCTATGTTAAGGTGTTTATTAAAAGTCGATAGTGATACCAGTGTAAATATTAAGGATCTTGAAAATCTGTGTGCAAGTTTACCAGGTATGGCTATATCCTGAACCGACTCAACTATCAGCCACAGAAGGCCATAGTGAGAGGATTAAAGGCCCGATGTTGGTCCCACGATTCCGTCGATTTTCGAACTAGTATATTTTTTAGAATCTCAACCTATAATACTTGGTCATGTCCTATCGTTTTCTACAGTGAATAGAAATTTTGATTCCAAATTTTATGTACCTTCATATGTTTATCCTCAAAAATACTATCCAACTTATGTTAGTGGTAAGTACACAACATTTTTGCCATTTTATGTTATCTGTTTTTAGGACCAGCCTACTTTCTATTCGGCTACAAACTCATTTCGAAGTTACTCAATACTTTGGCAACCAAAACAAAATTTCTAACATCAGAAAACTTTCGGCGACTTCCCGAAGATATCATTTTTACGGGTGAAATTCGGGAAACAGCCAAGATTCCTATTAGAAAAGCACATGGAATGAATTTCGATGGACATGAATCATATTGGTGCAGCAAAGCGACAAATTATTCGAAGATTCCTTTGGTTTATGCTAATAGATATACTAGTGGAACAGAAGTTTGGACGAAAATGCAAGATTTTGTAACAATTGAAAGGTTAGAAGAAAAATCGAATAGAGGAGTTATGAGGTTTCTTAGATGTTATTTTTGTATATGGTGTTATTTTTAAATAAATGTATAAAAAGACAAAAAGCGTTTAGGATTTGGTCGAGGCATAGTTAACACTTGGCTTAAGCAACACCAAGATCTGGTCGAGCCGTCTGGCATCTGGGCCGTGAAGTAGCCAGGAATATTTTGAAAATGATGCTACCCTGTTTTCGCTCATTTTCCGTGTTCTATTTTGTCGTTTCGCGTAGAATCCACACCTATGCTACTATTTACTTTGGTTTTATTCTTGCTTCACATCCATGCTGCTCCTAAGGAAAGAAATTTGTAACGTGTAATGATACGTGTAGTGGTCGATTTTGAACGATTATAAAGTATGGCTATTAAAATTTTGTTTTTTCTAGAAAATTTAAGAAAAAATAATAGGAGTCTGCTTTATGCTCAAACTCTTTCGAGCTTATAAATGTTCATAAAAGTTTGGTTTATTTAAGTCTCAATACACGTTCCGTACACGTTTATATCACTGGATGCAGATTAGGTCGGGTTCATCACTTGCATACAGGCATGATAGTTTTCGCAGAGCGACCCCACAAAATTGCTTCTTCAAGCTCTATCTCGAAGTGATTGCTCCTTAACCTACCATTCGAAGCGGATTCAGATATCCCAAAGTCTGGGGTTTCAGGATTGGGGTCGATCTTTGCATAACGACTTATATTCTCTGAGATAGAGCACTTTAAAATTCACTATAACGTTTTTCACAGAGAGATTTGATGTTACATAGCAAAGTGGCGCCAACTTTGTGATTTTTTGGGACCCGAACAAATGTATTGTTCTAAAAATGACCCCTCTAGGATTAATTTTATGTGGAGAATCGAGTGCGCGTATCCCCGAACGAGCCCTGAAAATGCTTTCCTGACCCTGATTCAGGGAAAAATTGGGTTTTTGAAGCAAAAATTGTCATTTTTTGTATTTTCAAAAACCCAATTTTTTCTCTGAATCAGGTCCAGGGAAGCATTTTCAGGGTTCGAGAATTCGCGCAATCGATTCCCCCGCATAAAATTACCCCTAGAAACATAAAATTACCCTTAGAAAAATAAATTTTCGAGTGCCAAAAATGACAAAAATCCACTTTATTTTTTTCAATTTAAAAATTTTTAAATTTTGTTTTTTACAAATTAAACCACACATCATGAGTCAATATGACAAGATTTTTCTTATTAAAATTTTCGACACAAATTTGATTCTTCATTTTTGCTTAAAAATTTTTTTTGATCTTTGAAAAACTTTTGTTTTTTACAAATTAAACCACACATCATGATAAATTTTGGCTAGTTATGAGTCAATATGACAAGATTTTTTTTATTAGCCCTAGTTAAATATTTTGTCACAAACGCTTTGATAAGGTCAATTTTGTTTTTCCGTCCTCCACTATATAAACTATGTTGTCATACAAGAAGATCACCTGAAAAGACACTCCCTGATATTTTGTCTATATTTGAGCATGCAAAGTTTGTTCCTATTACCCTTGTTAATTTTTCAAATCCATGCCACTATTTATCGAAAAAGTCATAACCGTCTTGCTTGTACGGGAAATAATTTTTGTACCGAAGAATCTGACCGGTTGGATTTTATGTTGGTAGGTGATATTGGAGGCTTGCCTGTCTACCCATATAAAAGCTATGCCCAAACAAAAGTTGCTGAAGCTATGGCGAAACTTGCTACTTATAAAAATATTTCATTTGTTATAAATACTGGTGATAATTTTTATTTTAATGGGGTGCAAGATGTGCACGATTCGAGATTTGAGGTAATTTTTATGAGGATAAATAAGAGTTTATGGACCCCTCAAATAACATGTAATTTTTTAATTTAAAAAATTTTTGAATGGGACTCTAAAATGTAGTTAGGCGCTGGGGTTGGTTCAGAGGCCTCACAAGGGACATGCGCGAATTGGCATATAAATTTTTCAAAAAGCCCTATATATTCTAAGAGCATACTTGATTACCCTTTAGAAATAACAAAATTAGCTCGGGTGGGGTGGGATTTTAGTGGGGCTCTACCAGAGAAAGAGAGATGAAAAAATCTATTTTTTCGGACCATACGCGTTCAGGGCCATTTTTCAATTCATTAAAAATTTTTATTTAAACTTTCTGGTGCATTTAGAAATCGTTTGAAGACGTTTATAATACTCGATCTTTGTTGGTTCCTTGGTATACCATTGCTGGAAATCATGACCATCTTGGAAACGTTTCTGCTCAAATCGAGTACACCAACTATAGTAACATTTGGACGTATCCGGATTTTTATTATCAGGCTTCATACAAATTCGGAACGGACCAAAACTCCTCTATCGATTTGTTTATGCTCGACACAATAATTCTTTGTGGAAATTCGATTGATGTCCAAGGAAGTGGGGTTATTGATTGGATTTTTGCTAAACATAAAAATCCAGGTACTTTCACATTTTCATTAATCTCAAAAAGCAACAAAATAACCCCATTTTTGGCAAAATGATTAAAATGGACTTTTTGGAAAAAATCGTATTTTTCAGTAAAAATTTCTGACCCCCTCTCCAAAATTACAATTCTGTGGACAGCCCCTTTGTCTATGCCAATATATCCAATCAAACGAATCATGAGTAAAAACAAAATTTGAGATACCCCACCAGATATCGCAGCAGCGAATCGTCAATTATCATGGCTGGAAGAGCAACTTTCAAAATCAACTGCCGATTTCATCTTCGTTGTCGGGCACTACCCTATTTACTCCGTCTCTGAACACGGCCCTAACCAATGCCTTATCGACAAATTAGATCCACTTTTAAGAAAATACAACGTTAGTGCATACTTTGCCGGACATGACCACAATCTCCAACATATTCAAATCACAAAAAGAATGAATGAAAGTGGCCCTATTACGTCAAATTATATCATTTCTGGAGCTGGATCGAGAACTGATCGATCGAGTCGAAATAGCAAATCTGTACCAGAAAATTCGCTACTTTTTCAGTATCCTGATGGGTGGAATCCATTTTCTCAAGTTGGATTTTCCAGTGGTGGATTTATACACGTGACAATTAAGAATAAGCGGGCTGATCTCTTTTTCTATAGTGGTAAAAAAGAGCAAAAATATCGGATGTCACTTGTGTCGAGGAAATAGATTTAAAAACATAAGTTGAACATGTGTACACTTGTATATTTTATTTTTACATGCATAAAATTTATATAAGGCTGACTAGCGAAAACTAGTTAAATACAAACAATTAATACAAACAAGGATATCGATTCGTTGCAATAATTACCATGTATGAGTACAATTTCCGCTCGGGATGCAGCAAACCATTTGAGTGGCGGAAGTGGTCACTTGCTCTTCATGACCATAATAATACCTGAGGGTTACGGTGATGTCAAATTGAAGGTTGACATAAAGTGATGTTAGATGGGAATATGGAGCTTGGCAGTATTCGCTAAAAAATTTGGAAAATATAAAGTTGTAACTTTTTTTGACTCTTATTAATTTTTCTCCCAACCACCTTACTCTATCATTTTTAGAACGAGGCTTATTCTCTACTTCGTCTTGTGTAGACTAACATAACCTAACCCTAGGCCTAAGCCTTAGCCTAAGAATAATCCTAAACCTTAGCCTAACCCTACTTTGATCCAACCCTCCTCAAACTGATCAATATTTGAATATCTTACGCAACACTTCCAGTCAGTTGAACCGTATTGTTAAAATACAATTGAGCTTTATTTCCAGACAAGGGGTTAATTTTCATGGCAGTCCCATTCCCGCCATTGCCAACTTTATCGGTAGCCCAAGGCTGCCATCTATTGAAAATAGTAGCAGAGATATTGACTACATCAATAGGAAAATAATTGCCGTTTGATACATTTACAAAGTTCTAAAGTTTTTGTTTAGTTAAAAGTTGGGAATAGTTTGCAGAGTAAGTGGGTCAGGACAAAAAATTGATTTTTTTTTCAAAAAGCTAAGTAAGGGGTAAGGGACCAACCCCTTCCAAAAAATTTTTCAAATTTTTTCAAATTGTGAAAGAAATCCTCTGTTGAAAATGAGGTCGGTGAATATTTTTAGACTTTAATGTTTTGGACTATCTAAAAATTTGTACCGTAAAGTAAAAGCTGATCTTCGAATGGGTAACATTATCTTGGTCATATACATTTACAACTTCAATTGGATAGGAAAGTCCATTTAAGGTCACTTGTCTTGGCATAAGTATATAAAAAGCACCAGAAGCCAATAGGACGCATACAATTATAACTAGACTTATCCATATACAACTAAAAATGGGAATATATGCAGATTAGTAAGTGTATATGAGGGTGTTGTGATTCCCCATCGATCACAGATTATACAAAATCCTTTGGATGCAAGGGGAACCGAAGCCTTGCTAGAGCCTGTGGTGCCGAATCCCTTGGCAGAGCACCGGACCACTAATTTTTGGAATTTTGAGAGTGGTTGTCCAACTTTTTGGGATTTATGGGTGGTCTGATTATTGGACTTTGGAGAGGGATAGACAAAATTTTTGAAATTGAGGAGGCCAGCCACCCCCAAACAATAGTGATGTAATCATGCTTTTATGAAAAAAGTTTTTTTCACAATTTATAAAAAATTGATGAGGACCCTTTTGTTTTTCGGACATTCGGATCGTAAAATTTTTTCGAAATTGAGGCCTCGAAATCGAAATTCGACGCACAAAAATGGGTCAAAATTCGAATTTTCCATTTCGACCGGCTACTAGATGGGGGGGAGGCTGAAAATTTTCAAGTGCTCCCCCTAATCCGACGGCTGAAATTACGCCACTGGGGGGTGGTGATCCAATTTTTGCATTTTGGGTAGGATTAACCCAAATGTTGGGTTAGATGGGGTGGGACAGTGGCGTAGGCACGGGGTGATGGGGGAAGGGTGCCGAAATAAAAAAATCCAAACACATAAGAGTCCCCCTCCTCTTATGTGTTTTTTGGGATTTAGTGTAGGTGATCCAATTTTTGGGATTTAGGGGTGGAGTGACCCAATTTTGAGGAGTCACAGAATTGCATGCCAGAGCGTAAAATTTAAAAAAAATCTTACGTTTTCCGCGGCTTTAACCTTTCATCATTAACCGGTATTAATGCCACTAGAGTTCCTTCTAGCTCTAAAAATGCATTGTTACACAATTTTAATATTTTGTCCCAAATTTTTTACCTTTGGGTATCCTCCCAGACCCGTTACAACTGGGACATGGCACTGAACCACCCATTAATTCGGTATAATCAGATGATTCCGCTCTCCTGCTACTGGAATGAGCATTATTGCTGTCAACAAGATTAGCGGTGTCACTATTGGAAGTGTCGCTGCGGATTCGAGAGCGAAAGGAATTTATCCTAAAAATTTAAAAATTGTAAAAAAATTTTTTTGGAGATGTACCATTTTGTAAATCGAGTATTAATAGAGCTCATCTTTTGCTCATCTTCAATCATAAAGGTTGAGCTGAAAAAGTGGATAAAAACTAATGCATGAAAATAATTGTTTGTGGAAAAAAGATTATGCAAATTTTATGGCAGGAATTTATGAGATTTTTCTATTTTTATAATAAAAATGGACAGCCATGTTTATAAATAAAAAGAAATCATTTCGCAAAATATATGAATCATGGTGATTCACCAAAATGAAATTTCTTGTTTTTTAAAAAAAATTTGAAGTGCAAACTCCGTTTTATAGCAAGATAAAAAAACTGGGCGTGCATGGACTAATGGCTAGGACGCTGGCTATTCATTATATAGGCGTGGGTTCAATCCTAGTAAACTCGCAATTTTTATTTTAGCGAATCATGAAAAGTTGTAAAACAAAATTCCCTTTAAATTACATGAAAAGAAATTGCCTATTATTAGTTTGGGGTTTATTTTTACAACTTTTTAAGATTCGCTAAAATAAGATTTTGAACCTGATGGAATAGAACCCGTGCCAATAACTTGAATGACCAGCATCCTAACCATTAAGCCATGTGCGCCTAGATGTTTTAATTTCGCCATGGAACAGAGTTTACCCGAAATTTGTTATAAAACAACCCAAAAACTAATTCCGATAAGAAAAAACGTGAAATACATACATGCACCGACGAATTCGGTTAAATATTTGACTGACTTCTGTGTTCTTGTTCCGTCTTACTCCTATTCTTTTTTCGTCTTTGTACTGCTAATTCTTTGCAGAACAACAAGTTCTCGTGCTCTTTGGCGATCTAATATTTTCGTTTTAATGTCACAACCATTTTGAATGTTTGTATGGTGGTCTAAATCAGAGTGCAGTGGATGTATCATTGGATAATTGTTGTAGTTTTTATGATAAAAAGAAAATTTAATTATCAATAAAAAACAATAAAAGAAACGACCCATTAACGGTACAAGGCGGATGTAGGGATTACCGATAGGTGATAAGCTCATTTTTGGAAAGGGTCCTATTTTTTTTGGCACCAAAAATATTTTTTTTGGGACCAAAAATATTTTTTCTGGCACCAATATTTTTTTTGGCACCAAAAATATTTTTTTTGGCACCAATATTTTTTTCGG
>JAQGCP010001859.1:0-11471 GCA_034699885.1 Acrobeloides thornei | reverse complement strand
ACAAAAATTAAATTTCTAACATTTTGTTAAGGTGAAGAAAATCGACTTTGAAAACTTCAAAGTAATTTTTGACAATGGTAGGATCAACGGATTTCGAAAATTTTTATCAGCACTTATTCGGTCATTGTTCAGCTACAATTTAAAAAACCGCATAGAAATTCGTTAGAGGGGGTGCGAGAACAACTAAAAACATTGATGTTGCAGAGATCAAAATTTCAAAATTTGTCAAAATTTACATATATGTAACTTCAAGAGGCCCAACCCATTTTTCAGAAAACATTTTTCGAAAAATTTTTTCACCATCATGTTCAGCGTAATTTTCTGCCTAAGATAAATCCAAATTTGGGAAGGGTCTCTTTCCCGTGTTAATAGAAATTCACCATTCTATAATTACAGAATAAGAATGTTATAAGTCAGCACGCACAACCGACAGTCTCTCGAACGAGATAGATTAGTCAGCTTGTTAACAAACTGGCGGCACATCCTCGAGATAATTGAGTAATCACAAGAAGCAACAACCGCTCGCTCCCAAATTGACTTCTACACATTCACACTTCGGTCCTTTGAGAGGCATTGTAATTCGAATATTAGATGCAAATTCTATTATTTTCCTAGAGGAATAAATTTTCCAAATTTTGGACGACTGGCTTCGCCTCTTGTCTTCATGCAAAACTTAGGTCCTTTGAAATAACAAAAGTTCGAGTATGAACAAAAAAAAGTTCCTCATAATTCCCAAAACCTATCAACACCATTTTCGAAAGTTTTAAGTGAGAGTCAATCGACGTTTTTCCCCTAATCGACGTTTTTCCCCAATCGAATTGCTGGACGAAGAATAAATTTCGGGCGCTCATAATAATTCGAATAGGAAAGAAAATAAACTTTTTGAATAGGCGCCGAATGGAAAAGGAATAGCCCTCAGACAAAAGAAAATGAATGAAGAAAAGAAAGAAAAAGTTGGACTCTTTTGTGCGTTTGCCCGGCTATGAAAACACGAATGCGCAACTTGAGCGCTCGATGAAAACATTTTCTAACATGGATTTTGATGCATATGGCTTAAAACTTTTTTCGAGTACTTGATATTTCCCTTCGGTAGGGAGATTGAATCAAGATATTATGTAATGCATGCCTCTAAGACCGAAATACCGGAAAGAAAAACTTTCCCAGCGGTATTCCATTTCACTTTTCGAGTTATTCAAAGAAAGGGCAGGAACCGTATCAAGCAATTCTCACCCACACACTTGATTACCTCTTTGATCAAACAGTCTACCCCCACTAGGAAGTATCGGTTGTGAGTAAGTGAACAATTAAGTGATTAATCACTCAATAACCCATACAATGGTTTTATTGTTTGCCGACAATTTAATGAGTAGGAAAGTACAATAACCACTAAGAAAAGCTATTCAAATAATAAAAAAATGGTAAATAGAGGCATTGAAGAGTTTTTGTAATCGTGGGGTTTACTCATGTTTATATATTATTAGAGTATAATGAAAGGGTGTATGTTTGAGAGTGAGCAATACTTTGTCAAAATATTTTGATAATGACGAATGCATTCGAGCCGGAAGCACAGCGGACAAATATCGTCAACTAATTTTTGAAAGTTAGATCTCGGTCTACGCTAGCTTTCATAAAAAGACCCTTTGTCAAAAGAACGATCCGAAAATTTTAAATTGGAATAAATCGAATTTCCAACAACAAAATCTATCTAAAATTACTATACCTACCGAAAGAAACCCTATTAATCATAGTTTTGGTAAAAAGTTGGCCCAAGTATGGTTGTAGCCATAGGCGTAGCCAAGGGGGGGGGCTAGGGGGCTTTAACCCCCTCCTATCGTCCAAAAAATTTTAAGAAAAAATAAAAAAACAATAGGTAGCTCGATTTATTCCAATTCAAAAATTTCGGATCGTCCTTTTGACACAGGGTCTTTTTATATAAGCTAGCGTAGACCGAGATTTAACTTTCAAAAATTAGTTGACGATATTCGTCCGCTGTGCTTCCGGCTCGAATGCATTCGTCATCATCAAAATATTTTGACAAAGTATTGCTCGCTCTCAAACATACACCCTTTCATTATACTCTAATCATATATAAACATGAGTAAACCCCACGATTACTACCTTATGATTTTTCAACATTTTTGGTCATTTTACTCGATTAGCCCCCCCCCTGTCAGAAAATCTTGACTACGCCTAGGGTTGTAGCTATTAAAAGTTTTAGGTCAAAACCATTTACATGTGAGTTCAAAATCGTTTACCTGTGAGGAGTTGCATGGGAGAGAGAGCTGGACCAGGTACCCAAGAAATGTACAAGTTTTTGACCACCAAAATAAAGTCATGGAGGGTCATGGTTCTTGCATAAAAGTTAGATCTCAGTCTACGCTAGCTTTCATAAAAAGACCCTGTGTCAAAAGAACTTACCTGTAAAAAGTTATAGCCTTGACAAGCTGGACCACTCAATTATAGACCATTTTGGGGGTATCACCTATGCCGCTATAACTTCTAGGGTGTAACTCAGATTGAAACCATCCTAAAAAAGAAAGGTAAAACTGAAAAAAACCGAAACCTAAAAAGTTGAAACGAAAAGAAATTCTATTAGTACCAGCAGCTAATAATAGCTGTCTACCAAAACGAAAAAATTTGGTAGCAGCTACCAAGGTAGATCTAAATATTGGTAGCAACGTTTAGTAGCTTTACCAGTTAGAAGATAGTAGATTTATAACACTGCTAACAAGCTACAAAAATTTTAACTCCCAAAATTTTTTCTTCATATAGTTACAACTGACATTGAAATTCTTTTAAGACCAAATTTCAAGATGGTATACTATCAATTCTCTTTTTAAAATTTTGAATAGAGCATGATAAAGTCTCTAACTCAATTTCCAGCATTAGGAAATGCCATCTGAAAAGATAAAATGAAATTATTGACTGGAGATCCAAAGACCCCTATAATCTTATTCACACGATATTGTAATGACACTATTCACTCTAATATGCTGCACAATTAGATCTCTCCTGGGAATTTTTGCGATTACTAAAAACTTCAAAACGAATTGATGCTTCTTTTATTCGAAGAACTCTTTGTATTATAGCAAAAATGTTAAATTTTTTAAAACAATTTTTGGAGCTACTATCCAATAGAGGGGCACCCATGTGAAAAACTTTTTGCTGGAAATGGCCCCCTAGGGGTAAAAACATGCGGAAAATCCAAATTTGACATTTTCAAAGCAAAAAAATGTTTCCCTGATCCAGGGAAAGTCTGTGTATTGAAGCGAAAGTCGGAAAAATGCCAACTTTTTTAGCTGTTTGAACGTACCCTAAAGGACTAGTCTGGAAAAAGTTGCTATAAATTCCGAAAAGTTTATGAAAAATGAGTATTTTTTGTTTTTATAGTAAATTCTCAATCACTAACGCCTCGAGATAGTTGCATGTGAAGTTTATTTGTGTATTACAACGAAAACATGAATTTAAAACAAAAGAAATTTTCGTGAAATGCCCTTGTTGCTACTTTTGAAAAATATACGTATAATCTATATTCATTTAACAACTTTATTCCTATAATGAATCAAAATAGACAAAGAAGGGAAGCCAAGAATAAAAGTTTGGAGAAACCATTTGAATGTACAGGCGTGACTGAATCCAACGCTATCACAAATGTGTAAGGCATAAATTGCTTCACCCAAATGAGCTGCCCACGCTGCAATATTGATAACCAAAAATAACAGATTGTATTGAGTACCTAAAAGGAAAATTTTTTCTGTTTTGATAAATTTTCAATTCCCACCCAGATAATACAAAAATTGTCCGGCCAAACTTAAAGTTGGTTGATTGAATAACTCCGGTCTCCACCATACAAGCTAAAATGTTTTTCAATAACTGTTTAATGCTATTGGGGTCGATCGATAAATAGGTGCTTTTTTGCTCGTTGAGTTGAATCTTTTCAAAAATGGCTCATCCAGGGGTTTTTTAAAGTTCTCCAAATCGACTGATTTTTGGTAACGGTTGAGTTTTTCGACATGGAGAACACGAATCAGAAGGAATTTTTTGATTTTGACATTGGAAGAGACCCCTACAAGGATAAAATCCTAAAAAAGGTCTGTTTTTGTAAGCCATTTTTGGCCATATTTCCGAGGTCTAGGAGAAAAAATAACAGCGGATTCTTGTTCGGCGCATAAAAAACCCCTAGAAATGTAAAAATCGACTTCTATAGTCAAATAACATTTTAAAAAGTGATCAGAACTTTAAATGCACTCTGTATATCCGGTTTTTAGGAAAAATTCGAATTTTAGTTCATTTTCGCTTCAATATATCGACCCTTTTCCCTAAATCAGAGCAAAAGCATTTTCATGCCTCGAAAATGCGCACAATTGATTCCCCCGTCTAGAAAAACCTATATACATCTGGTTTTCAGACGAAAATTCGAATTTTAGTTCATTTTCGCTTCAATACACCCACCCTTTCTCTGAATCAGGGCCAGGGAAGCATTTTTCTCTTGACTCCATTTTTTCTTTTCTGCCCCATTTTCTTCATTTTTTCTCTTGGCACCATTTTCTTCATCTTTTCTTTTCTGACTCAATTTTCTTCATTTTTGTAGGGAAGATCGGCAATGCGCGCAATCGAAACCCCCTTATAAAAAAAACTCCGAAGGAGACATTTTTGTAAAGATTCGACTCAACGAACAAAAGCACCTTATTCATGGATCGACACAATATTAAAAAAAAACTTACAAATGTCAGCAAAAGTCCAGCTGGAATAATTAAAAACCAAATGAAATTTGAAACTTTGAAATAATCACCCATATTTCCAAGAGTAGATAAAGAAGGAGTTCGTTCTTCTTTTGACACTTCTTTCTCGTTCGTTGTTTGGCATTCCGTCGGCTCGTAGCGGCAATTTAAATACGAACGTAAGGCCAACTGTACGCGCTTTGACATGAACCTGTAAAAACTAGTTTCTCGATAAACTTTCTCAAATTAAATTACGGCTTCAACATGACCATAACACGAATAAGAAAAGGTACGTATGTAACATTCTTTTCTTTGAGAATAGCGTCGACTATTTGATTGGCACATCGATTTATTGACATAAAAGAAATCCATCTAAAAAATATTTTGTTATTAAAGGGGGAGGAAGGTCGAGAGTGAGACGAGTTATCGCAATAAATTTTTTCGACAAAGATAAAAAATGTTCGAAACGATGAAAAAATACTGTTTTCGAAAAAAAAATTTTTGGGTGTTTTTCGGCCATTTTTAGGTATTTTTTGGCCTTTTTACAACATTGAAACTTGCTATAAAAAAGGCCAAAAAACACCCAAAAAAATTTTTTCAATTTTTTCTCGAAAACAGTATTTTTTTCACTGTTTCAAACATTTTTTACGTTTGTCAAGAAAATTTTTTAGCGATAACTAGTCTCAATCGACCCTCCCCTTTTAAAACTAGAGTCAATAGAAATTACCTTGAAGTTGGTCTCATCCCCATATTTAAAATCATTGGTGTTCGAACAAACCATGGGCACACAGTGGTACAAACAATTCCAGTTAATCCTCGATCCCGATGCTCCATTTCCAAACTTTCCATAATACCCCTGACCGCAAACTTTGCTGGGCTGAAATACGGATTTTATAAGAATTGGAACAAATTTTTGTACCAATAAGCCATGCCATAAGTTTCACCGAAATGACCCGCAACTGAAGAAATGGTAACAATTTGACCAGAATTTCTAGCTTCCATATCAGAGAGGAAAGCTCGAATTGCCTTAAAGAACCGGGGTCATGAAAATAGATTTTGTTTAAGTAGCCTATCTTGTAGAGCACAAAATTCTGGCCAACTTTGGTCAAGAAAATTATGTGCTTTGAGCTAAACTGAAGGATTTTTATGTAACTCTTCCCAAGTATTCGTGTCAATACACAACAAAATTTTCCATTTTTGCATCGATTTTTTAAACCTTCATAAAATGAAAATTATAGCAATTTTGTATAACTCGTCAAAGACAATTAAATTGACACCAAAATCATCAAATTTTAAAATGGTTTTGGGTTATTGAAACAAAACCCCTGATTCATGTTTTCGTTTCAATAACCCAAAACCATTTTAACATTAGATAATTTTGGTGTTATTTTATTCGTTTTGGCGATTTATAAAACAAAATTGCTACAATGTTCATTTGTATGAAAGTTGAAAACATCGATACAAAAATGAAATTTTCTGCCAAACAATTCGAATTTATCTGTATTTGTGTATTGACACGAATACTTGGAAAACGTTTAACTACAACAAAAATCAAAATCAAGTTTATTTCTGTTCACGACAGCCTTGCGGCCAGTTATGTGACAGTACATGATAAAATAATAATAAACAAGAAGTAATAAATATGCACAATATAACCTAATACAATTTAAATAACAGTAATAGAGAGCTTTGATCACAAGATGTATAGTTCGGCTCTGATTATTGACCACGAATCCCGCATGTCTAAAGCAATTGATAATAGTTGAAGACTTCACCTGATCCCAAATTTTCTTAAGCATACGAAGAGCGTCCAAAAAGTTCGGGTTGTATTCCTGTTCAACATCTAGCGCATCCACATAGTTTCGAAGTAGTTGTTGACGAAAAAACAACTTCAGCGCTCAATTGAGTTCTGAAGGACAGCAAATCGAAATCAAATTTATTTCTGTTCACGGCAGCCTTGCGGCCAATTATGTGACAGTACATGATATAATAATAAACAAGTAATAAAAATGCACAATATATACAATTTATTGACCAAAATTTCCAAGAATTTTGTTCTCTACAAGATAGACTACTTTAAAAAACATATATTTTCGTAAAACTAGTCCTTTAAAAAGTTTTTCATGTTTAAAAACAACTTACATTCAAAGTCCCCATAACGTTGACATCAAAAGCTCTTTGTAACGAGGGAGTATCTAACTCTAAAGTATGGCCAAAATATAGGATGGCTGCATTACAAATAACGATATCAACTTCACCTAAAATCGATTCGTCTAATTTATTATGCACAATTTTACACACACCATTTTTAAAAAAATTCAAATTTTCGACTTTTCTTGAAAAATTCAAATTTTCAATTTTAATTTTTAGTCAGATATATACTATATATGTACAATTTTTCTTCAAAAGTGAGTCGAAAAGCACCCCAAATTCGATTTTTTCATATAAAAAAGCATTTTTGATGCGCTTTTTTCACTATAGGGTTTTTAATATCACAGGTTGCAATTCTAAAACAATTTTAAGATAGTTTTCTTATTAAACTTTCGAGTTCCGAAAATGCGTGACAGTCTCTAATACAGGAGCAAAAAAAACCGTACTTTTGCGTTTTTTGGCGAAAAATTTTCAAAACTTTTTTTTCAAAAATCATCTATAAGGGGTATTTTCATGCGAGAAATAGATAGCGCGCATTGAATCCCCTTGAAAACACTTCCCAGACATGAAAAAAAGTAATTTCGATAATCTTCTGTAATACTTGAAAATGCGACAATTTGATATTTCACGGTTTGGGAAGCGTTTTCAAGGTTTTTCGATGCGTACAATCGATTTATCGCATGAAAATACCCCTTATAGGTGACTTTTTTTAAATTTTTGACGCAAAGGTACGGTTTTTTTGGCTCATCCTGTATAGAAAATTTTTAAATATAATTTTCCTACCTTACCCAAACAAGAACGAATATCTTTTGCACATGCGAGAACAGAATCGTCGTCAGAAACATCACAACGCCATGCTTTCACTCGACCAGCACCATCCTTTTCTCGTATACTTGAAGCAACATTTTCAGCTTTGTTCTAAAGTTATAAAAGTTTCAGAGCTATTGTGGATAGGGGAGGGGTCACTCCAGGGTCAAAAATCGAAAAAATTTTCTAACTTTTTAAAAAATGACATATTTGGGGGCAATTTTATGCAAAGAATCGACCCATCCGCAAGTCTCATCAATAAAAGTCCGTCCGTAAATGCCCCATCCGCAAAAGTTCGTCCGCAAGTGTCATATCACCAAACAAAGGTTTTCACGCTTGCGCGCAATCGATTTTTCGCATAAAATTACCCCTAAATATGTCTTAAAATTTTTTTTCGATTTTTGACCCTGCTCCACAATAGCTTCAAAGTTTCTTTTTTCTCAAGATTAAAGAGAACCTGATCAATATCAAGTATGGCAACATTTGCACCCAACTCAATAGCGAATATTTCAGCCAAACGTTGGCCAATACCAGATCCACCGCCAGTGATAGCCACAGTTTTTCCTCGAACACATTTGCGTTTCATTGAAATCCATGCCCACAAATCCTTAGGAATAGCAATAAAAATCACATTCAAAATTAGTCCAAGAGTACTCAACAATTTGTCAGTTTTATGCCTCATCAAATTTTCGAACAAAAATTTGTAACAAGTCGGATTAGCGGAACTCTGAAGTAGACTAAAATGATTTTTAGTATTAAAAACTAGTTCAGAACCATAGCGACAAGAGAGTCGATGAAGATCCCACGGGGCGAATCTTTTCATCGCAGTTTTTATTACCAAATTTCGTGCTCTCCAGAAATCCATGACGCTGACGTTTATGTCAAGGTCAATTAGAGCCATTTAAAAATGCGAGAACACGAAAACGTTGAAATCTTGCTCAATTCGACTTTAAAGTACTCAAGAGACAGATGTTTTGAACCGGTTTCGATCAAAAATGATTGATGGAATTTTTGAAGAATTAAAAAATTATTTTTGACAGGTCTAAAAATATTCAATAGGACGATCCCATAAAGATAACTGTTGATTTTTCATCTCGTTTCAATACAGGGTGGTGCAAAAAAAAACCGTACTTTTGAAACTTTTGAGGGCCATTTTTTCGAAAAAATTTTTTTTCTAAAAACATCATTTCTAGGGGTAAAAATAGCTGAAAAACACGATTCCGGCGTCAAAAAATATTTTTTTGAAACATTATATTTTACAATAAAACTCACTTTCGTCCGACTTTTTCAACGTAACTTGTTCTACAATAAGCTTACTATCAACATCTAACAGGGAGTATGTGCAAAATTCCGCGCTATATCCGCGTGAATCATAGCGGCCGTCACCCGCAAGATGTATCGTGGGTGGGTCACGGCTCGTTATGATTTCATTTACTGCTTTATAACTTTCTTCGTACATGTCGTCGATCGCTGGGAACAGAGAGTTGCTCAGGTTTTGATAAAACGTTCTTCTCCTTGGCATGGCTAACTTTGTCATAACAGAGAGCTCTTCTATTTGCTAAAAATCTTGTATTAATTTATCAAACCAAACTTACTGGATAGCTTATCCCGCATAGCACTGATGCAGAAGGGAAAATGAAATTCCCTTCGTATTGCTTCGTTTTTGCAACCTTTTTTTGACTTTCCCATTTATTTTCCACGGTGCATTTCATACATTTATATTTTACGGCCAAGGCGCTCCCAATTTGCTGTGCTTCAGTGATTTTTTGCTTGCCTCCACAGTGGCAATACCCTTCAAGTAAAGTGCACAATAGATGATAGTCGACACAAAAATACTTGGTCCCATGGAGTAATTTTTCCTCGTCCTAAAAAGGTTAGCTCCATAACTGTGAATATAAACTACTTTATTAGGTACTGGCCTTGCCCCATATCGAACAATGGTATACCGATCGGATATTCGCTCAATATCTTCTTCTCTAAAGTGACTTGGACATATTGGTGCTTGTGATCCTGTACTGCCGGGTTGTAAATTGAGAATTTGAATCCAAACTTCTCTTGCATCTTTTCCGATGGGCATTCGCACTGGCTTAGAACTAGATTCACCACAGTACGCGCATTTTCTTGACTTTATATTTCCCGGGGAAAAATTTTTATCAGACATATTTGAAATATAAAATACTGAAAAATGTGCAAAACAATTAACATCGCTTTCTCTATATAATCCCCCCCCCTGCACTCCAGGGGGGGGGGGGTACTATATAGAGGTTTTCACAAGTTTTTATGCGAAAAACCGGCTCTAAAAACCTCACCAATCAATTCCCCGCTATTTATAACGGGGATATACGCGAGATAATGATCGTTTTGGGCAGGAAAATTGTTCAACAGTTCAAACCCCGTGTCGGCCGTTCTATTTTTGCGTCAAAATTTGACTCCCCAGCCGAGTGACCACTGTATATGTCCAAACTCGGCTTCACTTTTACAATGAAATCGTATATGAACTTTCATTTGGCGCTGTTTTTAAAAAAATTTCCCGGTTGAAGTCTTCGTCGCATTGGACTTCTTGCAAAAAAGTGCAAAAAAGATTTTCTCCCGATGGGGATTGAACCCGGGCATTAAAAATGAAAGTCTACATGCTTAGCCACTAGACTATGCTAGCAACAATATTAGTGCCATTAAATTAAATAACGTAGAAAATGTATGAAAATCGTGATCTTTGGGGTGATTTTTCTCAAAAAGTACTTGAAGGTTGGAGAAATTTTTTGTAGCATTTTTATAGACTCATCATAGACTGTCATTTGGCGCTATTTTAAAAAAAATTTCTCCAAGCAGAGTCTTCGTCGCACTGGACCTTTAAAGCGAGAGTCGACTGTATAGTAAGCTTGGCTCAAGTTTTTTGTCCGCTACTGTACGTCAATGCTTCTTTGTAGTTGGAAATGAACGGAAACCGATTTGCGTTTGTCCTTTTCAGCGCACTCATGATTTTTCCGGACAATTCATGAAAAGAAATGCATTCCTCAGCCTACTTGTTTTTATAAACTCGATATCAAAGAAGATCTGGTTTAAGTTGAAACAATGGGAAAAAATCTGCCTAAAATTCAAAAAGATATCATGCACAATTGTTTGACACATAGCATAACAAATAAATTTTCTAACGTAACGGATACGTCACTCTTTCCTGTTATCCATGATTTTTTCTTTTCATAAAAATATATTGAAAAGATTATAGTTAATATAATCATTGACAATGTTCCCGATGTTCACAAAGGACTAAACGCTAGTTTAATCAAAGATTTTGTATCCGTGAAAAATGATTCTTTTGAATTAAAATAAACAGTAAAAAATTAAAATCAGATAACAATGAACGCGCTTAATCATGGGCGTTTTATTTTTATATTCATTCCAAGACGTTTGAGTAACTTAGTTAAAATTATATAAGTGAATAGTAAAAATGAATTAATCACTAGAGAAAGCTGGTTAAACTGGGGCCTGTTTCAATTGTTGACTAGAGAAATACACTAGTCAACGGCTGACTAGTATAACTTTTTTCAACTTAACCTACGTACTAGTTTACTTAATTCTAAAGATATATGTTTTAGCTTCAAAAAACAAACTAGTCAGTAGGTTATCTTGAAAAAAGTTACACTTGTCAGCCGTTGAAATTTCTCTAGTCAACAATTGGAACAGGCCCCAGTTCAAGCAGCTTTCTCTACACTGTAATCCAATGGTGTAATATGTTACACCACGATGGTGTAACTTTTGGACATGGTGTAATTAAGTAAAATGGTGTAACAT
>JAQGCP010001858.1:0-11475 GCA_034699885.1 Acrobeloides thornei | reverse complement strand
AAATTGCGAAAATTCATAGGTTTTCGAAGATTTTGGTTTGAAAATAATGGCACCAGCGTGTTCCGCGTCAATTTTTAGCCCTAGGGGGGTGTTTCGGTGAAAATTTCGGCGCTTTTTTACTTCGACCTTGGGGTCACGTTAAGTGAGCCCCCCAAGTTCAGTAGCTCCAAAATTTTTTTTCTAAAAAGATCATTTTTAAGGGTAAAATCACGCGAGAACTCGATTGTGCGCATCGCCGAAGCGTGAAAACGTCATCCTAACCCTGATTCAGGGAGGGGATCGGTGTTTTGAAGCGAAAATCAAACATTTTCGGATTTTTATGAGAAAACCGTCGAGATTTTTCTAGGCGGGGGATCGATTGCGCGTACTCCCGTGCCGTGAAAACGTTTCCTTGACCCTGATTCAGGGAAGGGATCGGTGTTTTGAAGCGAAAATCAATTTATTTACGTAATATAAATTGATTATAATAATATAATTGTAATATAAATTGATTTTCGCTTCAAAACACCGATCCCTTCCCTGAATCAGGGGTCAAGGAAGCGTTTTCACGGTTCGGGAGTGCGCGCAATCGATTCCTCGCCTAGAGAAACCTCAGAATCAACGGTTTTCTCATAAAAATCTGAAAATGTTGATTTTCGCTTCAAAATACTGATCCTCTCCCTGAATCAGGGTCAGGATGACGTTTTCACGCTTCAGCGATGCGCGCAATCGATTTTTCGCATGATTTTACCCCTAAAAATGATCTTTTTAGAGACAAAATTTTTTCTTGGATTACTCCATAAATGTCACCCCCTCCCTTTAAGATTTTCATTTTTCTTCCCTGAAAATTAAAGTTTTCAGGTTTGGAGGAAGGTTCCCCAGCCCTCCCCCCATAATTACGGCTCTGATCGCCCCCTCCTAATAGAATAAACGAAAAACCCCCACACAAAAAATAAACAAAAATTTAGGGCAAAAACAATTCATCTCTAACCGGAATCGAACCAGTCCCATAAAACTTCTCATTTGATTAAAAATGCAAAAAAGAGCCGTCCTCAGATGGTGGTACATGATTCTAATCATGAACATCAGAGATCTTGGTGGAAAGTAAATCATCACCGGACGGAATAGAACCCTGCTCCATTTGCATTAAAAGCGAGTGTTTTACCACTTCGCCATAAAGGCAAGTTGATCAATAACGCTTATTTAGATAGTCATTGCTAGTCTATTTTATGAAAAATTAAATTGTGAGAAGGTTTATAAGTTAAAAATTTGACTTATAGATAAGAATTTTGATTTTTAAGGCACTGGTTCGGTTTCGGGTAGAGACGAACAGAGAGGGAAAGTTTTTTCACATGTTTCAAGGTTCAGCAATGCGCGCAATTTCTCGTATAAAAAATCCTAAGGGTTATTTGGATGAAATTTTTTGAAAAAATCGAGCAAAAATCTCATGCTTTGTCCACCCTGTAATATATATACAACTTACAAAAGGCGCTGCTGTAAAGAAGCACAGCACAAATAGCTGTAAGCGCATTTGATATTAGAAAAATAGGTAATAGCAAAAAAATAATGAGCTTCGTTTTTACGTCACATTACATATCATCATCCGCTTGTCACACATCAAAATGTGAACATAGCAGAGAAAGAGACCCACGTTTGACAACAGCCGTAGGTCTGAAAATGAACCAAAAATCTTTTTAAATGTAAATAAAAGAACAGGATAACGCACGAAAGAGCATAAAATTGTCTCGAACATAAAATTTGAGACAAGTGAGAAACTTCATGTGAAAATTTGTGGAAAATTTGGAAGATAGGGAATGTGAAATTTGAGAAGCCGTGATATAGTCAAAAATGGAGTTAAGCATGGAAATAAAGGTGATTCAAAAATGGGAAATTTTGGTCAAAAATCACAAGTTAGTTTCGAAAAATGGATCTTGGATTCTTTTTCTCGGTATTCGAAAACCTTTAAACGACACCTATCATGCCATAGAAATACTCAAAATTTGAATTTTTTGGCAAAAATCTGTGTATTGACACGAAAATGTGAAAAATTCAAATTTGATCCAAAATATGGCTTGATGGGCAATTTGTAAAAGTACGACTGCACCGAACGAGGCACCAAACGGGGCTCCGAACACTCCAAACGGGTCCCAATTAGGCTTAAGCCTATGCCTAGGCTTAGACTTAAGGCTTAGGCTTAGGTTTTAGGTTTAGGCCTAATTGGGACCCGTTTGGCGTGTTCGGCGCAGTCGTACTTTTACAAATTGCCGCTTGATGGATGTCGTTTAAACGTTTTTGCTGAACACGATCCCAAGGTCCCTTTTTAAAATAGACTTTCCCGTACCAAAATCCTTTTTTTGAAAAATTTACATCTCCACCTAATTGGTCTCAATATTACCTAACTTAAAAAAACCATTAATTTTCATTTTTCGTCCTAATGACCATTTTTCGACCTAGACTGAAAATCCTAGCCTTATCTAAAACGTCAATTTTCTATCTAGTCCTACCTATAAAACTTATGTCTGCAAATCTCCCCTTAAAACATGCCTATCCGTTAAGTTTTTCTACCAAACTCCTCTTCCTGCCTCATAAAAAACTATCGAAAAAAATTTTGAAGGATATAATAATCGCTAATCCTCCCTTAAATTTGACACAAATGACACATTTCGAACGGATTATAGCCTAGCATAAAATTTCTCTTTTCGCACAAATTTTATAAATACTGACAAATAACATTAAATCGGATCAGACAAATGATATTTCTTATTATCACCGCCTTAGGATAGTTATTAGTGTTGAGATGGGGTATATTAATCGATGAATCTGAAATTTTACAACCTCTTCGGATTGACATCAATCAGAAGAATACAAAAAGGAGGTCAATTGTTGATTATTTATGTTTCAAGATGGGAATAAGATGTTCGAAATTTGCATATTAAGCTAAAAAAGTTTTTATGGAAAAAAGAATTTTTTCTACAAAAGTTAAATATGAAAACGGACCTCAAATTC
Source organism: Acrobeloides thornei (assembly GCA_034699885.1). Classification (NCBI taxonomy): domain Eukaryota; kingdom Metazoa; phylum Nematoda; class Chromadorea; order Rhabditida; family Cephalobidae; genus Acrobeloides; species Acrobeloides thornei. The sequence continues at coordinate 8,490 of JAQGCP010001858.1, read as the reverse complement.
TTGTTTTCCATACTTGAAGCTCTAAACGACACGAAAAAAATGAAAATGCTTCCTTGTCCCTGATTCAGGGAAGGGGTGGTGTTCATTAAAGCGAAAATGATCCAAAATTCGAATTTTCACCGGAAAATCGGCTGTCTAGGGGTTTTTCGATGCGGGGAATCGATTGCGCGCATTTTTGAGGCATGAATAATTTTCCCTGACACTGATTTAAGTGATTTTCGTTATGAACCCTTTTTATAGAGTATACACTAATAGGGTACCCCCTAGTGGTCAAAATAAAAAAAATTCCTTCAAATTCGAGTTCCGCATGTCGAAAAACCCCCGAGTACAAAAAATCAGTCGATTTGAAGAACTTATTGAAATTTCGAATTTCTTATCACTTGGGGTAAAAAATCTTTATACCACGTGATGGGTGTTGTTTAGAGTTTTTCGAGTATGAGAAACACGAGATTCATTTCCACGTTTAACTTTTTTCTCAATAATTTCAAAAAATACCCTGTATCTTCGTTTCCCTCACTAAATAAATCTCAAATTAGCAAATTAACAATCTAACAGATACATAAGCCATACTTCAAGTATACAACCTTGACTATTAACTGCCGAAAACGTAAAAAAAGAAAAATGGCCGTGACAACAGTTGAGCTGATGTTGGCAATTTGTCTTAGAGCCAACTTGTTTGTTGTTGGCCGATTTTCCGACATCGACCTGAAGGGGAACTGATAGAGACGGAATGGACAGTGGTGTAAAAAAAGCGGCGGGAATGTTTTTGGAATGCGAGAAGGAATGGGTTTAGATTTTAGATGGTACACAAAATTGGTACTAGGAGGTGATTCACCTTACAGCATACATACACCCTCCCCGAATTTCGAGGGGGGGGGGGTCACCCGCAGGCCAAAATGAGCCCCACCCGCACAAAATTTTGCGGTCCGCTCAAATTCAAAAATTGATCAAAAAAGTAAAATAATTTTTTTGTTTAATTTTTGCATAAAAATCTGTATAATTTTTATCTAAATTTATGCACATTTTTTCTAGACTAGGCTCTAGTTTCCGATTATTGTTTGCACGCCAAAACTACAACCCTAAAATTTTGCTTTATTGCCACGAAAGCCTCATCATAATTCATAAAATCGTCTTCCGTTCAACTGGCACAGATGTTTAGAGCGCCAAGAAAAAGCCTCAAAATCAATGGAGCATGTGGAAATGAAAAATTTTGAGGAGGAGAGAAAAATAGTTGACTACTAAAAACATTAAAAATGTAGAATATTTTGAGCAGCTGTGGGGCTAAATTTTAAGGTTGACCTTTGAATTTTGCTAGGATTGAAAAAATATATTGAGAAAGTGGGACAAGAAAAACGAAATCTGAAGGATAAAAATTGTATCTCGAATTCTTGTTCTCCTTTGATCATGCCTTAGAAACTCGCCAAATTTGAATTTTAGGCAAAAATCTGTGTATTGACACGAAAGCTTGCAAATTTCAAAAATATGGCTTGATGGGTGTTGCTTTTCGAATATGGAGAAAAAGAATTTCGATTCCATTTTTGAATTTACCCTTTCCGGAAGAAAACCAAAAAAATGCACAAAAATGAACTTCTTTAAAGACAAAATAAGCCTGAGCAGTCATTTCAGCTCATTATTCATCATTCAAAATAACGCCGTTGATGTCTCACTATTCCAATTCCGTTAAACGTTTTATTATACATTTCATCAATTCATTCGATCTTCCCACATCGGTCTGCCGGTCGAAAGCCGAAAGGGAGGAATCAAAAAGTCCCGTTCATCCAATGTCCGTTCATCGATTTGGGGCTCTATTTTCTATTCTCCCCCTGGTTTAAAGGTTGCGCATTTCTTCACTCAGTCATTCATTCTTCAAATGACCATTTGGGTCGACGTTTGTGTCCATTTTCGAAAATAAAATGTGTGCCTTCTCACCTTTGTGTGTATGTATGTGTGCCTCGGCCGGTGTTTGGGGCATTTATAATTTAGCACAAAGACACGCGGTCATATGATTCTATTCATAAGAGTTAAATGGAACCCGTTAACTTCCTCACTGGATCAATAAAAACCTTCAAATGACACCCATCAAGTCATATTTTTGAAAAAAGTTTTCGTGCCAATACACAGGTTTTTGTCATAAATTCAAATTTTATCGAAAATATGACATCGGGAAGATTGCCTGATTTGCAAGAATCATTTCAATAAACATTCAAAATCGTGGCAAATGGGTTGTGCACTAGCCTGAAAGACTGCCTGTCGGCGGCCTTTCCGGCTAATGCATGTTGCAGGAGCGTGTGTAATGTTGCATGCCACATATGGCATGCAAAATATCAATGACATTATGCCATCATGGGCATATACCTCATCTATTAGGCATATCCAGCATTCTTCATGGACATCACAACCTCATCTCTCAGTGCACATCCAGCATTTTTCATGAGTATATAATCATTCTCATCTCTCAGGTACATCCCTTGAAAAGCCTAAAAAACCTGACCCCCAAACTAACTTTTTAATTTGAGCTCAAAAAAGTCTGCAACCATCACTAAATAGGCTTACTACTAGAAACAAAATAAAAAAATAAATTTTTTCTATTCCTTTCAATTTTATTGGCCTCTGTCCATTTCCCTCACATTATTACCTCCCAAATGAAACTACTGGAGCAGAAGAAAGAAGCAATAAAGGTACACGTAGTATTGATTCGAAATGAGACACATAAAAAATTCTCCAAGCTCTTCAATGAAAACTCGTAAACTCGACACAAAGTATGCAATTTTCACGATATTGAGAGTTGTTCGACACATAGTAGTCAAAAGAGAGATATATAATCAAGCCTATTGTTGCTGGGATAATTTGTTGTTTTGTGAGGTGAACCTTCTCATATTTCAAGCAGGCAAGGGCGGAAAGTGAAATCATGCAAAAAATTATAATAAATCTGGGCAATTTTTGAACTTAACAAGAAGAAAAAGAAAAATGGTATGAGATCAAATTGTTGGAGGTCAAAGGCTTGGGCTTACAAGCATACTTGGGCAAGGGGAGGTCCCCCCTACTTCTTCTTATTGGCCGAAACATAAGGGGGATCATTAGGAAAATTTTTCAGATTTGGAGAGAAGCTTTCCACCCAGGGGGAGGGTAAGTAGGGTAATTATCCCCCTCCCCTTAAAATTTTCAAGTCGAAAAAATTATAATGGTTCCCAGTGGCGTAGCAACGGGGCACCCCGAGTAAGCCCCCCGTTCTTGGAAAAATTGGATGTTTACCCCCTAATTTGACCTTTTTTTGGAAAAGTGCCACCCTCCGTAGTTGGGGGTCTGGCTACACCACTGATAGTCCCCCTTATGAGAAAATCGATTGTGCGCATCGAAAACCCTTGAAAACGCCTCCAAGACCATGAAATATCCAATTTTCATATTTTCAAGTAGAAATTCCTACTGAAAAATACGAAAATCGTATATTTCATGGCCATGAGGCGTTTTCAAGGTTTTTTGATACGTGCAATCGATTTCTCGCATTAAAATACCCGTAAAGAATCATTTTGGAGAAAAATTTTAAAACATTTTCGCCAAAAAATTACCAGATGGCGGTTTTTTGGAACACCCTGTATGCGAATTTCAAAATCTGAGAAACCTGTCCTCATAACAAATCAAGCAAATCATTGTGAAAATTATTGTTTTTGTTTGCAATATTGATTTAAGATATTTCTACACAAAAATGCTTATACAAAATAAAAATAGCTACAAAAAGGTTCAAGATCATAAAAAATCTCGGCTTAATAATTTTAATAGGATTTTCACCTTCGAAAAGACAAAGAAACGCACAGACTAGAAAGATGCGCTCTGCTCGAAGGGCGCTAAGGCCCTTTAGGTTTGATGCAGGCGATGAAGAACCAAGACGGTCTTTCTCTTTTCTCTTCTCGCTCTGCTGAGACAGAAGAAACGCAAAGCCGAGCGAAGTGGCGACTTTTCAGCGCCGCCACGGACGGCCATTTCATTCCGTGTGTCGCAGAATCACTGGACTCTCTATATTTTCTATAGCTCTGTAACCAACCGTCCGGTGCCGGACACCAAAGCAGCGAAGAAAAAGATGAAGAAGAAACTATTGATTTCTCGTTCCTCTTCAACGCATAAAAGAATACTACACGACTATGGTCTTCGCATAAATTAGGCGAAAGAAAGACCGGCAAACGGGGTGGATGAGGACTTTTTGGCCCGCTTGCAATAACATGAAATTAGGGATGGAACGAAACAGAGATCGTTGTTGGCACTTGTTCCCAAATCGGGACGCGATTGCCGACTATTGTAAAGAGAGATAGAAATTGTATACTATTGGGGAGCGCGTGGATGAATTGAGATAAATGAAATTGACGCGGTGGTTCAAGTGGTTGTTTTGTTGGAGTTAGAAAAGTGCCGTTCAGTAAACGTTCAGGACATAAGTGGGACAGAAAATTGGCACTAGGTCATCCCTTACGGTCGATCTTTACCGGTCTTTCCTTATGCGGAATTCCTTACTGGTCTGTAGTCAGTTTCTCCATCACAGAAATATTTTCAAGTAATGTCCTACAAAGTTGCTATTGGGATCACTACAAAAATGTTGTACGATATCACTTTTGTGAAAAAACGTAGAATGACCGAGTAAGGAATGATCGGAAGGGATGACCAGTAAGGAATGACCGGTAAGGATCGTCCGTAACGGTAAGGAATGAGCAGAAAATTCCTTGCACTGGAAAATATATTTTTTCGTGCAAAAAACTAATTAAGTTCCCGCATAAATTTCCCTAGAGGGGTCATTTTCAGGAGAAAAAAATGCTCGGATCCCAAAAAAGTAACTTTTGCGCCTTGTAAAAATCGATTTTCTCTATTTAAACAATTTTTTCATCCATCCTATAAACTCTAGTTTCACGTAAAACTGTATGCCCTAATCTTCATTTAGCTAAAAAGTGCCATTTTTCTCACTCAAAAATTATATTTTACACAAAAAATTGAGAAAAAATTTTAGCAAAAATTTAATTAAAAGAAAAGTTGCATTGACAAAATTTTGTATATTTACAAAATTTGCATAATTTTCAACTTTTGCCCAAATGAAGATAAATGAACAACATGCCATCTTATGATGGCCACTTTCTCAGATAAGTCCACGAACGTCTTGGATGGTGTCCTAATATTTTAGAGTAGTAAACAGACAATAGTGGGACAGATTATTTCCCATGGGCCGACATTGATGTGCATGCATAGAAGATTGATGCACTTCCTGTATTTTCCCAGAACGGAGATAGAAGAGTACTCATACTCGAGAAAACCATTAAAACTAATATCCGCCAGAAATTATGTGGGCATTAAAAAATATTGATATTTATTAGGTAATTATAATATTCAGTTGGGCTATTCACGGAGTAGTTGGATCACAAGGAGTATCATAATTTTGACTTTTTGCAATTTTTCTAAAAGCAAATATGGCCAACTATATGGTCAGGAAAGTAACACTTTTACCCGAAATCGACAAAAAAAAATTTGTCATGGTGGGATTTTTTTTGCCAATTTCCGACGTAAATTTACGGACTGTACCTTTAAGCTGACACATTGCAAAAAATCCAAATTACGCCACTACATTCAATAAACTTCAGAACTTTATTTAAAATAACAAAAATAAGATATTCAAACAAATAACATTCAAAAATTCCTATCAAGATTCAAGAAATTCCATCATCATCCTTTGGCATCCAAGGATCTTCAACTTTCCAAGTAATTGGTCCTTTAGCAAATTTGATGTGTCGTTCCCAGTAGATATCCCACCAGTTATTTTGGTCCTTGTTGTGCGGATCAAATGCAATCAGTGGATGTTCATGGGGCGAGAACTCCACTCTGGAGTTGCCTCGTGAAAGATGCCGACGTTCTTCTTGATCATACCAATGAAGCTTCTCAAGTTCGAGATCACGTTCGGTTGGTGTCCATTTGTCTCCATAAAGTTCTTTGAAGTCGTAAAAACGTGACTCACAGCCCCAGTCGATTGTGCCTAAATTTATCTGGTTTAAAAAAATTGGACAGAATGACTTACAATGTTCTTTGGCCTTCAAAAGTTCGACTTTAAGTTTAATATACTGCTCTATACACAAGCCACATTTCAGAATTGGTAGCGGTTGCATAGAACTTGGTATTAGAAATTGTTCGATCAGTAGCGGATTCTACAAATTGCAAAAATGAGTAAAAAGCAAATTTTTATAGCCTTTTTTGCTTAAAATGAGGATCAAAAAACAAAATTTTTTGGGTATATGTTCATAACATAAATGCTCACACGATAGTCAAAAAACAGGTACTCATCTCGACAAACTGGACAAGCATTATTCATATTAAGAATCCCATATTTATCTAGACAACGCAGACGAGGCTTGTGCCAAAACCTGACCGACTGGCCTCGACCTTGTCTCTTCCACCAACGCCAAATTTCCATGCCTCCATAAGCTTTGAGATAGGCTGAAAATGATCAAAATTATTTTAACACCGCATAATTTGACTAACCTTTGCTATACATATAAGCGATTTGCTCCTCCACGGTGTATTCCGGCTTCATAAGATGCTTTTTACGCGGAATCGGATTAAATGCCATACCTGCCACCTCGGATGGCGGTCTTTTGCCTTCCAAAATTTCCTTATGGATTTGTCCAAATCTATACCGGGAGTTACGATTTGCTTCCGGATGTTCTCTCTGTCTTGGCGTAGGTCTGTACTTCTTTTTTCTTTTTACTCCCTCTTCAGAATCCTCCTCCTGCCAGTTAATGGTGTATCCAAATTGTTTGTCACGTTTTTGAATCAAGTTATAGCCATCAAAAGCTTCAATAAAAGACGGGCTAAGGGATTTTGAAAATGTAGCACTTCGTAAAGCAGTTAACATTTTGACTAAAAATTTAGATTTTAACTTTAAAAAGTAAAGCAGACAAAAATAGTTTACAACAGGCACGTAGCGAGAGTTTAGTTTCGGATGGGGAAATTTTACCGAGGGTTCCCACATGTTTTTCCCCAAAATTTGATAAATCATCATAAGGGTCCCACCTTATGTTCTTTTTCACAAAAAATATTTTGAAAAATACTCTTTTTTTAATCTGAAAATGCTTAAAAAATGACGATTCTTTTCGCAAAAATGATGAATTTTAAAAAATGAAAATTTTGGACATTTGGAGAAAAAGGAAAATTTTGATGAAAAATCATAAAGGGGGACCAGTGGCGTAGAAACTCAAATTTCGGGGGCCACACCATACATTTCCAAAGGGGAAGGGGAGTCTCCCCCCTAACCAATCCGGCAAAAAGGCCAAAAAATAGGACCAACCCGGGATCGGAGCGGCCGGCCTTGGTTCCTTTTTTGGTCCTCAAAATTTTGAAAAAACATAAGGGGGACAAAGGCAAATTTTTGACAATTTTAGACCCAACCTAGCACCAGACCCCTCTCTCCCCCCTGTTTGTCCACCTATGGGCCACACACTGTGAGGCAGAGCTGCATCCCTGCCCCACAATGGCGTAACGTATGTTTCCGAAAGGCTGGCAGCAGAATTATTTTTTTAAATGACGCAAAAATGCTTTTCAGAAAGGGAACTTCAATAGAGCAACATAAGTTTTTCAGCTAGATAAAGATACACTAGGACGGTACATGGCACTAGGACAATTCCTCCAAGCGGACAATTTCTCCACACGGATAATTTTTATGTATGGTTTATCTGGATTCTGAATTCGGATACTGAATCCGGATTCAGAATCAGTATCCAGATTGAGAATCTGAATTCAGAATCGAAATCCAGAGTCAAAAAAAGTTACAAAAAAAATTGTCCAAAAATTATCCGTTTGAAGGAATTGTTCTAGTGCCAGGAACACACCTCACAAATAAAAATTTGACGAATTTTTCACACGAAATTTTTAATGTAAAATTTTGTAATGTGTGAAAAATTCGCTAAAATCTGTGAGGTGTGTACCGTTCTAGTGCCTAAAAATATAACTTCAAAAAACCTCAAAAGTTCCCTTGTAATACGACCACGCAGGGATGTGGACGGGAACTTAGAGTTTTTTTGAAGATATCTTCTTATCTAGCTGAAAATCTTATGTTGCTCTATTGAAGTTCCCTTCCTGAAAAGCATTTAGGTGTCATTAAAAAAATAATTATGCTGTCAGCCATACTTGTTAAGCCAGTTCCCACCTTGTTCCAACACAGTCCTGCTATGGGGGACCATTATGATTTTGGATTTTTTCAAAATTTTGGCCAAAAACATAAGAGGAGACCATAGGAAAAATTTTCATTTTTTCGACGACGGGGGGATCAATTGTTCAGATTACTCCCTCGCTACGTGCCTGTTTACAATAATAAAAAAGTTGCCTATGTTTTTGTTCAATTTTATACAAAGGGAATTTACCAAAATTCTGGTCAAGATAAATCGTAAGGTATAAAGTTTAAAATTTTTAGAACTAAAACAAAAACTTGGAACGAAATGCCAAAATTATTGCGCTTTGCAATTCAACACA
>JAQGCP010001857.1:0-11476 GCA_034699885.1 Acrobeloides thornei | reverse complement strand
AGCTGGGAGATGATGAGTTAAGAAATGATCGGTATGCAGGAAGGTGTATTGTACACAACAAGCTTCAGTTTTTTAAGCAAACAAAGTCATTTTTAGCACAAAACAAAATTAGCATTTTTGCTAAATTTATACAGGGTGTATAAAAAAACAGGAATTTGGGCGATTTTTTCTTGCTTTTTCGACCCGAAAATTTTTTCAAAATGACCCTATTAGGATTAATTTTATGAGGGGAATCGATTGCGCGCATTCCCAACACTTGAAAACACTTCCCTGAATCAGGGAATCGGAGTGTGTGTATTAATGCGAAAATCGAATATTTTTAGATTTTCTGCCTGCAAATGACTTTCCGGGGGTAAATTTATGCGGAGAATCGATTGTGCGCATTTCCGAAGCTTGAAAACGCTTTCATGATCCTGATTCAGTGAATTGGGAGTGTATTAAAGCGATGACCAATTTTTGCTATAATACATCAAGTTTTCTTTGATTCAGGTTCAGGGAAGCGTTTTTAAGCTCCGGGAATGCATGCAATCGATTCCCCGCATAAATTTACCCTCAGAAAATCTTTAAAATTTCGATTTTCACTTCAATACACACTTCGATTCCCTGATTCAGGGCCAGTGAAGCGTTTTCAAGCTTCGAAAATGCGCGCAATTGATTCCCCGCATTAAATTAGCCTTAATAGAGTTATTTTTGAAAAAAATTTCAAAACATGAAAAAATTCCCAAATTCCGGTTTTTTAATACACCCTGTAATATATTTTTGTCAAAGTTGGCCATTTTGCATGTTTTAGATCATGCTCTTACAAGGAAAATTTCAGATATGCAAATCGATCTTTTCTTAATCGTACTGGGCACTCTCCACATATTAAAAATCGCATATTCATTTGGTCTGCTAAAATTTGCTTTAGGAGGTATTGACATGAAAAATTTTGAGTGCAATAATACCACAATTTTACAATGTTCTTTTATTACTTCATAAATAGTGCAAATTGTAATGCGTTTACCCTCCATCTTTATTGCCCAGGTTCGGATCCCGTAGGAATAGAAATTTTTTTCAGTTTTAAAAAATATTTTTAAAATTAAAAGTGGGTATATAAATCAAAGACTACCATCATTTCAAATTCCGCCGGAATTTTGCTTGCTAGTACAACCAATCTTACAAGTTAGTCCAAATATGCGAATGTTATAATTTGACGATCCACTGTTGTTTAGTTATATGCATGAAACTGTCTAATACTTGTCAAATGTCGCATGCGCATTGACAGAAATGAACCAAACCATGAGAATTTTTGGGATTGAGAAAAGAAATATCATTAAAAGTGAAGAGTCGATAGTTTTTTGGTTTTTTCTGCCAAAGATCAATAACAACACATTTTAAAAAGTCAATTTTTTTAAATTAGTCTTTTAAAAGGAAGCAGAAGCACAAAATCTCGATGATTTTACCCTTTTTTGGCTAATTTTCGTATATAATGTTCCAAAAAATCTGAATTTTTGATCTATTTTTTCCTAAATTTTTTATGTTAACCAAAATAACCCTATATAGGGTTATTCTATACGAGAAATCGATTGAGCGCATTATAAAAGCTTAAAAACGTTTCCCTTACCCTGATTCAGGGAAGAGGTATGTATTGAAGTCAAAATAGACTAATCCAAGTACAGGGAAGCTTTTTCAAAGGTCAATAATGCTTGCAATTGATTTCTCGCATAGAAAACCCCCTTAGGCTTATTTTGATGAAATAAAAAAACTTGCAAATTTTTGAAAAAATCCAGTTTTTTGGAACATCTTGTACTTTTGTGATTTGGACATTTACGAAATCTTGATGAAAACTCATTTTTATAAAAAAGAGTATTTTTTATACAAGAGCGGCGTTAGGATTTCATTTCAACTGGGCAATTTTACCAAACCCAAAAATGTTTAAGTGAAGAGACACGCATGAACAAAAAACAATCACTTTCTCCGAAAAAATCATTTTGGGTGTCAAAAATAGAGACCACTATATTTTGATAAAAAGACCCCAAAAATGGGGTACAGGTAACCCTCTTAAATTGTCGAATTTTTTTGCTAAAATAGTATTTTTAGTGTTGCTCTACAAAACTGCATCAAAATTTTTTTTTAAATCGACAAAGTTCGACAGCCAGGCAAGACAACGATGTAATTTTTCCGTTTCCAGTTTTCGTAAATTGCGGTTGTGACATCGAATTTACCATTTTTCTCGAGTTTTTACTAAAGTATTTGCCAGCGATCTTAATTAAAGTTGTTTCTACACCCATTTTGGACATTTGTATAAAAAATTTTCGGCGCTGGTTTTTTGCTTCAACTAAAGAATTTCATGAAATTGCCCAAATCTGACATTTTTCCATCAAAAATCGTCATTTTTAAAGCATTTTCAGCTTAAAAAAGTGTATTTCAACACAAAAATTTACTTTTTGATTCTTGTAAATCAGTTTCAGGCTAATCTTTCATTCGTATCGTTTCAAACCTTTCGTTTCATTCGAGTCTATGCCGATTTCAGCTGCTATGAGCTCAATTTGACCGAGTTCTGATGGTCTAAATTTATGCCATCTTCAGACTTTGTTGATTCTGAAACACATGTGCCCCACACAGATGGCCGGGTACCCGGCCATCTGGGCACAAATTTTGGCATCCCTGTTTCAGCTATGCGTGCAGTCTGTCTTATTTTCTACAACTTGCTTATTCGGGGTTTTTTAGATATCATGTCTCGACGTGTTAGATTCCATGCAAAACCAAATGTTGGATCGGTAAAAACTAATGCTGCAATTGAGAATAAACCGAATAAGAAATCCCTCAAGGATGCCTTATCCACTCAAAACGAAACCGAAAAAGAACTTTCATCTTCTAAAATATTCGAAAAGCAATTTATTCAATCCAACAATCCATTAACTCCTGTCGAGCTTACCAGGACATCTGAAAAGACCAATTCAGAAAAAGCTGATGAATCATCAAAAAATCTCAAAGTGCCAAGCGATCAACCTTCAACTAGTGAAGAGACTACTAATCAAGTTAGAACTTGATTTTTAGTTTATTATTATTATTATTATTTTTAGCTAATTTCACGTCGACCTAGATTTGTTGCAAAACCTAATCTAGGTGCATTCAAATCGTCTTTCAAGCCGCCCCCATTAATACAAAGATATAGTTCCTCAAAAGAAGCAACTGCCGAAGCCACTACTTTATTTTATACAGAAGATAATTCCAGACAAGAATCAGCTGCAACGTCTCTTTTACAGTTATCAATGAGTTGGACCTCAGAACTTCCACCTCCACCATCTTATATGATGCCTTTACCCTTTCCTGCTACACCAAGTAAGATGAACTTTCAAAAATATTCTCAAGCAGCAGTAGGTACGAGTTCACCTCATGGTCATTCAAAAAGAGGATTTGCCTCAGGATTTTGTTAATGGAATTAGACCACAGGATTATTACACGGAAAAATTCAAGTTTAAAAATATAATGTATTTCATGAACTAGTTCCGTGAAATAAATTCTCATGAAAATCCGTGAACTAATTCCGCTAAAATTGTGATGTGAACTCGAATCTAGTGTCTCTTCAAGGCTCTAGGAAGTTTTACATTGAACATCTTACAACGGGAAATTGTTCTTCGAAGAATGATGATCAACTAATCGAATCGTCGCTTTTTATACTCACGATTTCGATGCACCAATTATGCGAATTTCATTACCATTGATATTTATACGTTTGATCACAAAATGCCACCCAAAACGGTGGCGGACAAACAAACAAACGCATTTTCATTAGACTAAAGGATTCGTTGTAAAATGTCCATTGTAAAACATCCTAGAGCTCTTCTTAAACGATTTAGAACGCATTGAACCCGACGATCCGTTATCAAGGATACGCTCACCATCGCCAAAGAAATAGTAAGGTTTCTTATTAGATTATAAAAACATTTTTAGTGCTACACTTTCGCGAGTACCAACGCCTGGATCGCCTATAAAATTCCCAAGCTCACCTGGGAAAAGGTATGTACATAGGCTCAAACTCAATGTTTAACATATAAATTTAAGGCAAAGAACTATTTCTGGCCAATCAGTAATGTCCAAAGTAAAGAAGCTTCGTAAGCCATCAACTGAGGAACTCGATGCGAAAACTTTCACATTATCTGATCTAATTTCTTGGAAACCTAATGTAGAAAATGATTTAAAAAAGAAAATCAAAGACAAGCGGAAGCAACTAGAGCAAAATGATAACAATCCTGATACTCCTCAATCCGCGCCTACAGAAAAGGCAGAAAATATTAATGGACCCAGGGTGAGCAATCAAATTAAGCTTTTACAAGGTCGATTTTTAGGTAAAAGTAGATGAAGCGGGGAATATTGTTATCGACGAGGAAAGTTTGATAATGTCACAAATTCCAGAAACTAGTTCTCTTCAAACGATTGATGATGTAATTCAGTCTTTTGTGAACAAAAACTTTAAAAAAATTTCTAGGATCTGATAGCGAAAAAGCTGAATTCTTGGAGTTTTCGCAAATGGAAGCGCACGAGTACATGGAGCAAATTAGAAACTGACTTGTTTTATGGTAAGCTTGTAGATCTTATAAATAAAAATCAATTTTAAAGAAGTCCTCGGCGCCTGTGGTCCAGACTTTGGGCTCATGCATGAATACATTCCTACTAGAACAAGAGCTGAAATAAAGAAAAAGTTCAACAAAGAAGAAAAAACTGATCGGAAAAGAATTGATGAGGTTAATTTGAGAGACATTTCCTTGAGTATTCAAAGGTCGCCCTAAACGTTTCGAGCGCGCTTCAAGTTCATTTTAATTAGTGAGATTCATGCATGAGAAAATTGTTTAAAGTCATTTAAAAGTAGAAATCGGTCAACCAAAAATTCAAGTCCTTGCCCGTAGCTCTCATACCTCGATTTTACGTGTATTTTTTGAATTTCCAACCTGTCTAAAACACCACAGATAATTTTTTCGATCAAATTTTAACACTAGTCTCTTCGGAGGTTTGAGTATTGACACAAAAACATGAGCTACGCTCAAAAAGACTGCTTGGATCGTATTCCTCATACATTCTTGCTTACTACTGAAAAAAGTTCATCAATAATGAGCGAAAATTGCCAATTTTAGATGTATTTTTTGAGCGGTAACAACCCAATATTTAAACAAAATATAGTTAAAAAATGTTTAATTGTATTGTTTAATTAATGATTAAATTATTATTATTAGGTAAAAACTGGACTAAACGCAGCGCACTTGGTCATCTTTCCGTCTCACAATGCCTTTGCTGATTAACTGCATAAAAATTTTTACATGTGAATATATAATGCTAACATGGAAAATTTTGAAATTCAATTTCTCAATTAATTTTTCAACATTTTGAAAAAATCAATATTTTTTATTAAATCAGATGTGAGCTTGATTCAATGAAACATCAGTGAATTGAAACGATTGATAAGAGTTATAAAATTCTAATAACAAGAAAATCGCTTTCGGATTATGATACAATCGCTTTCAGATTATGATACAATCGCTTTCAGATTATGATACAATCGCTTTCAGATTATGATACAATCGCTTTCAGATTATGATAAAGTTTGACGAGAGTAGGTCATGAATAGGTCCGAATCCCACTCTCGTCACCAATTCTGTTGTGATTGCACGTATTCAAATAACTTTATTCCAAAAAATAAAGTTATTTGATAGCAAATAAGATAAGTAAATTGCAGCACGAAGTTTGAAGGCTAAAAATAGAAATCTAATAGAATAAACTTCGCACAATGAAATATATAAAAGATTGCAATGTATAAAATAAATACAATCAAACAAGATTGAAAACATGTATTGAATTCTTTTCTTTGTTAAATCGAACTTTTCGTTGGCTTCCCAACACTGGTCGATGTATATTAACACGGAGAACAGTTCTAGTGTGATTTCGAAAAAATCTGAGAAATTTCTATTGACCCATTTTTACACGTGGTACTAGGAGGAAGAGTCGAAAAAATTTTTCTCAGATTTTTTCGAAATCACGCTAGAACTGTTCTCCATATTGAAATACATCGATCAGCATTAAAATTTGGCCGAAAAAAATTATCTATGGTGTTTTAGACAGGTTGGAAAATTCAAAAAATACACGTAAAATCGGGGTATGAGAGCTTCGAACAAGGATTTGAATTTTTGGCCGCACGCTTTTTGATTTGAAATGACTTTCAAACATTTTAATCTCACTAAATAAATTCAACTTGAAGCGCGCTCGAACCATTTAACACTAGTACCAGGCCTTCGAATGTTCGAGAAATTGTTTCTTAGGTCAAAAACAATCTTGGATTTTTAGAGGTTGAAAAATCCTGCTATACTTGATGATGTAGAAATTCGTCGTATAACTCAACATTACTATCATCTCATAGAAGAAGAAGAGAACCAAAAGAACGAATTAAAAAAAGAGAAAGAAGCAAGAAAGGCCGAAAATCGAAATAGAAGATCGACTGTTAATTCCGACATAATAAGTGGTGTTAGTTCATTAGTTCAAGCTCATCAAATTCAATATTCGTAACACAAAAGATGGAAATGATTTGAGCCTGGTGTTTGTCATATTTAAAAAAAATAAAAAAATACAATTTTTTGTTTCGATTCAAATAGTTTATCTTAAAACATATCTTTGAAATATGCACTACAGTAGCCATGAATTTGGGGGTGGGGACTTTTGAGTCGAACCTAAAAATCGTAATGGTCCCCGTTATGATTTTTTTCATGTTTTTTAAAGATCTAGCAAAAAACATAAGGGAGGGGCAAGGCAATTTTTTCGACTTTTTGCAAAAAATTATTTCAACAAGCCTCTATGGTGCAGTGACAAAGCAGCGGCTTAGTCGCAAGGTCGCGGGTTCGGATCCCGCCTGGAGCCAACATTTTTTTTGCACAAAGTAAAAATCGAAAAATTTTACTTTGTGCAAAAAAATTTGGCTCGAAGTGGGATTCAAACCCGCGACCTTGTGAACACTAAGCCGCTGCTTTGTCACTGCACCATAGAGGCTTGTTGATGATCCCTTTATGTTCAAAAGTATTGTTTTGTATACAATCTACGAGTTTTTAGGTGGAAAAAATTTCGACTCTTTAGTTAATCTTAGCTTTAGTATTTTTAAAAAATGAGTCTTGGAGAATGTTATTTTTGTACTCAAACAGACCACTTGAGTGTCGATTGTAATAAACGTGGAGCTAAGCGTCCAAATTGTTTCAACTGTGGTGAAACAAGTCATATGTCTAAAGATTGTCCAAGTGTATGTTGAAATTTCTTAAACATTTTTCTATAAACGATCATTTTAGGCACGTGGTCGTGGTGGTAGGGGACGCGGGCGTGGAGGTCGCGGTGGTTTTGGAGGTGGAAAGAGACCCCGTAACGAAAATGGTGGTAGGTATCAGTAGCGGTGCTAAGATATGATGTTGGGGGGAGGAGGTCCACCTATGTAAATACCTCATTTTTCTTAAGAAATTTTTCGAATTTTGTCCCAAAATGCCATTTGTCGTAAGCGGTATTTATACTTCGCGATTTTATCGCAAAATCGCGCGATTTCAAGAAAGTGAAGATTATCTAATTGATTTTATCTGATGATACATTTTTTATGTCCATTTCAACTTTTATAAATATGAAGCCGAGCATTATACAGAGTGATCTAGAGCTCCAGCTCGATCTCGATTCCGAGCGGTGCTCCCGAGAGCTTCTATACCCTAAAGTATAACTTTTAAGGTAGTTTATACTCATGGATATAACCAATCTTTTGGCATAGGAGTGAAAAGTAAAAAAAATTGTTGAAAAGCTACGCCCATGATTTTGGTATCAATTGATTTCTCTCATTGTCCCCTATAACTTTTATTTTGGTGTGCGCAGTTTGAATCGCACGGTGCAAAGTTAGCCGGACAAATAGACAGACATTATACAGAGTGATCTAGAGTGAAGGCATGCCACATCAATCGGACGAGATGAATTCTCCGGTACTTTAAAAAATTTAGGTAGATTTGGAAATGATGAAAATAGCGGATTTGGAAGTGGTAGAGGCGGTTTTGGTAGCGATAGCGGTGGGTTTGGCAAAAGTAGCGGATTTGGTGATAGTAGTGGAGGAGGATTTGGAGATGGTAATAACGAAACAAATGCTATGGGATTTAGTGGTTTTGGTGGAGGCACGTTATTGTCATTTTTAAAAGTATAAATCACATTTTTAGGTGGCGACAATCAGAATGAAAGCAGTGGCGGTTTTGGTAACACCGGGTTTGGAAGTTCAGGTTTTGGAAATGATGATGCCGGTGGAGGTGATTGAACTATTTTAAAGTTGAAATTTTTCGAAATTGTAGGTGGAGGCTTTGGAAAATCTGGATTTGGTGATGATGGTGGAAATAGCGGAGGATTTGGTAATACAACAGGCTTTGGGAATTCTAGCGGATTTGGTGGCGATAGTAGTTTTGGAAATAGTAGTGGTTTTGGTGGTGGCAGCGGTGGATTTGGTGGAGATAGTGGACGTGATCGAGGAGGAAGAGGTCGTGGGCGTGGCCGAGGAGATGGTAATTTTGGAGACCGAAGTGGTAATAGAGGTGGTTGCTTCAATTGTGGTGAATCCGGTCATATGTCTAAAGAATGCCCTAATCCTCGTCAGGTATATAGTTTATAAAAATCATCATGTCGTTTTTAGGAGCGAGGACGTGGCAGAGGCCGTGGGGGTGGTAACTTTGGAGACCGAGGTGGCGATAGAGGCAGTTGTTTCAATTGTGGCGAATCTGGTCATATGTCTAGAGATTGCCCTAATCCACGTCAGGTATGTAGTCTATAAAAATCATCATGTCAGTTTTAGGAACGAGGACGTGGCAGAGGCCGCGGGGGTGGTAACTTTGGAGACCGAGGTGGTGATAGAGGTAGTTGTTTCAATTGTGGCGAATCCGGTCACATATCAAGAGATTGTACTAAGCCGAGAAAGGTACGCAATTCTGTGATCCTACTTTTGCACCTAAAAAATGAATTTTTTAAGGAACGTAGTAGCGGAGGTCGAGATCGAGATGACCGCGGCAGTAGATTCCGTAATAAAGACGATGGCGGATTTGGAGGAGGTCGTGGAGACGTTGGAAGTAATGATGTAGGATTTGGCAGTACTAGCGGCGGTTTTGGCAGTGGTGATGGAGGTTTCGGAAGTAATGATGGAGGATTAGGAAGCAATAACGATGGAGGAAGTGGGTATTCGAAAATTTGATACAAAAACTTAAGCACATCTTTTGCAGTTATGGCCGGAACTGAAGAATCGTTCGTTCCGGTTCATAGCTGTATTTTAAAAAATTTTGCGGTTACGATTCCGCCCAAATTTTTTTTATTCGGGTTTCACCCAAAATTTTGCTTTTCCGGCTCCTGGAAACTTTAAACGGACCATCATATGTCTTTTGTTTGACAGTTTTTGATCAAATATTTGTTTTCAAAATTGCGCACAAATCGGTTCGGTAATTATAAGAAAAAAAAAGATTTTTTATCTTAAAATAAGGTTAAACAGAACTTTTTTAGGTTAAACATAGAAGCTAAATTGTTCAAAAATTGATTTTATCGCACATGACACATTTATTTGAACTTGGATTCTATTTTTTTATATACTATTTTTATTCGTTTTTTGCTTTCTATACTTTTTTTACAAGGCGACTGCGCCGGCCTGTTCACATTACTAAGTTAGAGTAAAGCGAAAGTAAAATGGAGTTAAGGTCAGTTTTAAAGTAAATAAAAGTTTGAGTAAAGTTCATCATTGAGTTCTCCCCCTCAGTCGATCTCACGTGGGTTCTCCCAGCAAAACTCATTTGAATTCCCCTTCCGACTCGATCTCTTCTGAGTTCTCCTCTAGGCAATCTCCCTCAACTTCTACCCCATTTGATTTAACTTGAGTTCTATCCCGAGTCGATCTCACTCGAGTTCTCCCCGTCGATGCTCCTTGAGCTTTATTGGGTCGTTAAGAAAGTTTTAAGCTTTTTTTCAAAAAATCTCAATAATGGCCGTTTTGATGCGGTTTTTTCAATATATACAATTCAAGGTTGGAGAATATTTTTATGCAAATTTCAAAAACCGGCGACTTCAGGGCTTCGTTGTAATAAATATGCAAATTTCAGTATTTTTATACCAATTTCATACCCCTTTATTTTGCCATAAGTCTGTTTTCGATTTTTTTTATTTATAGAGAACTGATGACGTCCTATAAGATGCTCTTATCCGCTTTTTCTCGAAAACTATACGTCGATGAAAAAACGGATAAGAGCATTTTGTAAGGCGTCATCAGTTCTCTATAGATAAAAAAATTCATCAAAAACGGCTTTATCTATGGCAAAATAAAGGGTATGAAATTGGTATAAAATGTCGAAATTCGCATATTTTGAAAATTCATTACAACGAAACCCTGAAGTCGCCGGTTTTTGAAATTTGCATAAAAATATTCTCCAAAATTGAATTTACATACTGAAAAAAACCGCATCAAAATGGCTATTTTTGTGAATTTTAAAAAATTTTTCAGGTTTTCTGAAGCCGTTTTTAGTGTCCCTTTAAGGCTCGTTCACTTACTCAGCGGTAAATCAATTGTTAATAAAAGATAATGTTGACGCTAGCGTCGACGCTGGGTATGTAAAAGAGTCTTTATTAATTTATTCATATTTTGTTCATTGTTGTTGTAATTTTGTTATTACATGAAATTTTTATTGCTGCAAAAATGATTTAATAAAGTTGAAACAGCAATTTTTAAACATCTTTAATCAACAAGCGTCTCAAAATTTTTATTAACGATATAAATCTCGGTTAAGATGATGAAGTCGATAAAACCGGACACTATCCATAAAAAGGCAGGCTGTTGCGCTGTCACCAATTGATGGGTTAAACCACGCCGATTGGAATGCCTTCAGTTAAAAGTCCGTATGTATTTGGTGGGAAGGTCTTATTCCGCGTTTTGCCGATCGCTCCGATGACCATTCTTCCGTCCAAGGATGTTATGTTGACCGCTCGATTAGAATTTTGAATTTTTTAAAATATGTGAATGTATAATTTTGAAAAAGTGTATATGGGGCATACACTATGCCACTGATTGTGAGAATGTAAAAAAGTGAAAGGGCATAGAGACCTTTGAAACGAAAAGTTTGACACGACCCATTCGACACGATTGTGGTTGTTTATTGAGACGATTCTTGCAAATCAGGCAATTTTTTGCCTGGGTAAGGGATGACCAGTAAGGATCGTCTGTAACGGTAAGGAATGATTTAGTGCTCTAATGGGTTGTGTCAAACCTTTCGTGGCAAAGGTCCCTATGCCGTGAAAAGTTTTGTGTAATACCCCTGCTGGTTTTCTTCAATTTCTAGTTCAAGTGAAACAATGCTCAAAACAGGGATGTATCGAGTTTGGCTACGTATCTAAAAAAATATACATTCAATTCATAAAGTTAATAGCTCATTTGGAAGCCTGGGAATTGTAGATTTAAATGAACTTTAGTTGACTTAAT
>JAQGCP010001856.1:0-11476 GCA_034699885.1 Acrobeloides thornei | reverse complement strand
AGGTTCTTTCGTGCAATTTGAGGATCAATTTGGAATTTCGTCACGAGATATTCGACAGCAGATTGTTCGCCGTTCAATGATTCGTTCGCGTGCTGATCGAACCAGCCAATCTTCAATTGACGATGCTTGCGAACTTCGCCTTCTTTCTAAAAGAACCAAATTCAAAATCCGAAGTCGCCATCCCGGTCGATCTGGCAAAATTACCCATTTTCAACAAAAAAATTTAACATTTTTCATTAAAAAATAGCAATTTTCTGAGCTTTTACAGCTATAAACAAGCATTTTTCTACAAAAAAATTCGCCTGCAGGGTTTTGTATTCACTCAAGGATTTTAACAAAATTTTCGTCAAAAATCAAAATTTTCTGCGCGTTTTCCTCTTAAAAATGAGTGTTTTTTTACCGGTTCAAGTTTTCCATAAAGCAGTTTCAGCAAAGTCGATTTTCCTACACCATTCGGCCCAACAATGGCTATTCTCGAATCCATATCCACACCAAATTCCAAGTTTTTAAACAAAATCTTATCACCGTAGCCAAATGTAACATCTAACAAAAAAAAGGTAAATTATTATTAGTAAAACAAAATCCGGAGATACTCGGCTCTTATATCTCTCTTATAAAAAGTCGAAAAACCATTGAACGTGGTCTAAAATCGAAAAATTCTATTTTTCACAATTTTCTCAAAAATGACCCTATTAGGGGTAATTTTATGAGGAAACACGCTGATGATGTTATTTTTGCGTAAAAACACTTATATTTTTTCGAAAATCGAATTATTGAAGACAAAGAAAGTACATATTTCAAAAAAGCTAATATGCAAAAATTCGATTTTTTCGACTTTTTCGGATTTTCGAATGTTTCTGATTTTTTCGACTTTTTCAATTTTTTTCGAATTTTCCGACTTTTTTAGATTTTCGATTTTTTGGGTTTAGGTATAAGAGCCGAAGTAGCTCCTCCCAAAATCCTACTGTGAAGCCCCAACACTGGTGGCGGTAACTTTGGTGGTTCTGGAAAAACAAATTTGACGGTATATTCTTTGATCCGCTGAATGAGCTCTGGTGGTGGTGCATCATCTAAACCAATACAAATAAAATACAAATGCCATCAAGTTAGCAATTTCAACAAATTTTACCTTCATCGCCCATAGTCGAAGAGCCTTTCTTTCCTTTAGTTTGCTTGTTTTGTTTCGCAGCCATTCGGTTCTTGATGTCTTCCGTAGCTTGTTTCGAACTCTTGCCACCCTTTTTCAACGCAGTCAACTGTTTTTGTTGATTTTCATACGCCCGCAGGTGTTCTTTCATTTTCTGGTCGTACATTTTCTTGAAGCTAGCTGAAAAAACGGCACTTTACTTGATAAAAACAAAAATCTTAGGTACTACTAAGGATTAGAGAGCCCACTAGACGTTAATTTTTTTACTTTTTTTCTTTGGAAATGACCTCTCTAGGGGTAACTTTATGAAGGAAATCGATTTCGCACATTTTCAAACCTTCCCTCATCCGATTCAGGATATTGTATTGAAGCAAAAATGGAAAAAATTCGAATTTTGACCATTTTGCTTCAATACAATATCCTGAATTGGGTCAGGAAAGCATTTTCAAGATTCGACAATGTGCGCAATCGATTTCCTGCATAAAGTTATCCCGAGAGAGAGAGAGGTCACTTCTAAAAAAAGTAAAAAATTCACGTCTAGTGGGCTCGCTAATCCTTAGTAGTACCAAATCTTACAATAATTCCCCTTGTAATAATACAATTTCATATCCTGGAGATGAATAATATCCGTACAAATGTTGTCCACGAAGCTTTGATCGTGAGAAACAACAAGTAGTGTCTTTTTCCACTGTTGCAGATAACTAAATTCGTACATTTATTACCATTTTCATGGCTAGATTTATAGTCGGCTAAGTGGCAAGTCGCGCAAAGGTCATCTTTGAACAATGAGGGTTCGATCCCGGGGGGAGATTCGAAATTTTGTAAAGTAGAGAATCAAAAAAGTTGATAAAGCAGCAAACCTCCGTTTTTTGGCAAAATTTTTTCAAAAATCGGTATTTTTGAAGATAAAAATTTTTTCGACAATTTGTCACCAAAAAACGCAAAAGTACAGTGTTTTTTTTGGCTCAACCTGTAATAGAAACATTTTTGACTTACTTATCCAGCCAAATAACAGCGTTTAAATCTAAATGATTGGTAGGTTCGTCGAGAAGAAGTAATGTCGGCTCCAAAAACAAAGCTCTTGCCAATGAGATACGCATACGCCAACCACCAGAAAATGCCTCAACTGGCTTATCTTGCATTTGGCGATCAAATCCAAGACCTGCTAAAATACGTCGAGCTTTTGGCTCAGCTGCGTCAGCACCAATATTCCTCAGCTCGTCATGGACTTCTTTAAGGCGTTCATTCACAGTTATGTCTCCATCTTCCAACTTTTTAGTCAACCCTGCTTCTTCTTCCAAAAGGGCAAGACGAACTTTGTCCGATTTTATCACAGTGTCTATTGCCGATGTCTTATCAACTTCGATCTCTAAACACAGCAGCACAATTAATTGGCTTTAGCAACATCGAAAAAATACCTTGCTCACAATATAATACGTCAATATGAGGAGGAATATCCAATTTTCTAGCGGCAATGTGTTTAAGCAACGTAGTTTTACCCATTCTAAAAATAGTAGTGATAACGTTATATGGGGTGATAACGTTGATCACTATCAAGAATAAATGAGTATGTGCAACTTTGTTTTCACATGGGGTGATAACGTTATCACTGTTATCAAAATGCCTTATCACTTATCACACTCTTTTATCATTATCACTTTGAATATCACTAGTTCACGCAGTCCCCCGAGGGGCTGCGTGAAATAGCAGAGAAAAGCTTATACCCATTAGGTCCAACTAAACCATAACGACGTCCAACAGCAATCTTCAGATCAGCTTTATTAAAAAGCTGGCGTCCTTGAGCAGAAATATCAAAATTCTCAACAACGATGTCCACAGCATGTTCCTGTTGAGCGGCCCTAGCAGTACTTTTGACTTGTTGTGAAACTGTAAATTGATGTCCTAATTGAGCTCCGGCACCAATACCGCCTCCTTCTAAACAAAACAATTTAAGCCAACCAATTACAGGGTGTTTAAAAAAAACTGCCATTTGGTCATTTTTTGAAAAAAAATTTTTCTCCAAAATGACTCATTAGGGGTATTTTTATGCGAGAAATCGATTGTGCGTTTCAAAACCCCTTGAAAACACCTGAAATATACGATTTTCGTTTTTTTTTCAATTATTTTCGGTAGGAATTCCTATTTGAAAATACGAAAATTGGATATTTCATGGTCTGGGGTGAGTTTTCAAGATTTTTCGATGCGCGCAATTGATTTCTCGCATAAAAATACCCATTAGTTATTTTGGGGAAAAAAATTTTGGAAAATTTTCTTCAAAAAATGACCAAATGGCGGTTTTTTGAACACCCTGTAATTCCATTCAATTTTTTTATAAATCTAATTTATTCTTGCATATTATTTCTTGCAATGGAATATAGACTAGGCTTAATTTTAGGCATAGGCTTAAACTTAGGCCTAGGCCTAAGCTTAAGCCTAGACCTAAGCCTGTGTTTAATTTGATAAATAGTAGAAAAGTAATCCCCATAATTAAACCTACCTCTTTCTTCGCCATTTTGAGCTGATCCAGATTGTTCAACTAGAGAACCCATAGCACGTAATTCATTCTCATATTCGGCCTTTTTTGCAGCTTTCTTTAGATCTTTACGGGAAACTTTCTTTTCGCCTAAAAGTGAAATGTTAAAAAAAGGCTTTTGCTAAGCAAAACATACCAACGTTCATTTCTTTAACACCTGTGTTTATGTCTTCCATTTTTATTCTGAAAATTGTTTACTTAGAAAAGTCTCTAACAATATAAAGGCCTCTTTATAGTCGAAATTTTTTTTGGCTACCACGGAACTTTTTATTGAATAGGCAACGTGTACATTGAAACGAAAAGAAACATGGTTCCTTATATAGCTTTTTATGTATCCCTGCGTGGTCGTATGGCAGGAAAATCAGGATTAGTACTAATTAACTACAGATCACTACTACAACAAACTACTACTGTTACAAACTACTACTACAGTACTAACTAATCCTGATTTTCCGCCATACGACCACGCAGGGATCATCAAAAAAGCTATATAAGGATCCACGTTTCTTTTCGTTTCAATGTACACGTTGCCTGATTCAATAAAAAAAATTCCGTGGTGGTCAAAAAAATTTCGATTATACAATGGACGCGATAGATGAAGTGGCACAATAGATTTCACAACAAAGTCGCGATACATGATACAATTATAGTATTCGATCCCGAATCGGGGAGGGGATTTTTCGAGAGTCACTATGACGGAATTTTCGGGATCCAGGACGGGATCGAATCTCGGGATTTTCGGGGCGGGATTTGAGGAAAAAAATTTTTTTTCCACGGAAAAAACTTTTAAGTAACCTATCTTGTAGAGCAGAAAATTCTAGGGCAATTTGGTCAATAAAGTTATGTGTTATGAGCAAAACCGATGAAATTTTATTTAGTTAAATCAATCCCAAGTATTCGTCACAATACACAAAAAAATTCAAAATTTTTTGACGGAAAATTCCATTTTTGCGCGATTTTTTTCAATTTTCATCAAATGAACACTGTAGCAATTTTTTACAACTATATAGGACGAATAAAATGATACCGAAATGATCAAATTTTAAAATGGTTTTGGGTTGTTGAAACGAAAACCCTGATTCATGTTTTCGTTTCAATAACCCAAAACAATGTTCAAATTGGATAAATTTGATGTCATTTTATTCGTTTTCAAATGTATTTCGTTCAACAAAAAACATTTTCAAAATCGATCATTTTGGTGGCATTTGGCAAGTTATAAAAAATTGCTACAATATTCATTTTATGAAAGTTGAAAAATCGATGCAAAAATAGAATTTTCCGCCAAAAAATTTGAATTTTGTTGTGTATTTACAGTCAAACCCCTTGAAGCGGACCCCCTCCCGAGGGGGGGGGGTCCGCTTAAAGGGGTTTGACTGTACACGAATACTTGGGATTAGTTTAGCTCAAAATTTTGATGTTGACTGAGTGCTTTTGGCCGATCTCTGGTTAAAATTATTCATGAGTTTAAAAAACATAAGGTATACACCTCCAGGGTGGGCAGATTTTGAAATTCGCATTAAAATCGAGTTCAAGTTGAACCTATAAAATGTCGAACTTTTCAAAAAATTCTAACACTAACCCCCTGCTGAAATTTTTCCAGCAAGGGGTTTGTGTTAGTGATGCGGCCATCGAAACTTGGGTATTGTCTATTTTTCAACATAAATTTAAAAAAATATTTTGTCATAAAAAGTGACTAAGGAAAAAAGTTGTGGGGCATAAAAATTTTTTGAAAATCCGTCAAAAATTGAACAATTCGTCACAAATTGAATAATTTTCAAAATTTGAAAATCCGTAAAAAATTGAACAATTCGTCGAAAATTTACATATTTTTGGACAACTTTTGTGTCCAACTTTTTTTTTGTAAAAGTGCCTAGAAAATTTTTTATATTTTGAAATTTTGACGAATTTTTCTATTTTTTATGAACTTTTACAAAAAAAAATTTTTTTTTAAAGTTGAACACAAAAGTTGTCCAAAAATATGTGCCCCACAACTTTTTCCTTGGCCACTTTTTATGAAAAAATATTTTAAAGATTTTATGCTGAAAAAATCGACAATACCAAGTTTCGATGGCCGCATCACTTGTGTTAGAACTTGTTCAAAATTCGACATTTTATAGGTTCAACTTGAACTCGATTTTTTTGCGAATTCGAAATCTGGCCATCCTGTATAATATCATCCTAAGAATTCAGCATTTGTTCATGTTACGAATAAAACTAGTGTTTGTATGTTGGCTTTATGCCAATTTATTTTTCAAGCATTTTCGTTTTGTTAAAAAATCATTCTTGAAGACAGGAAGAGGTTTTCTGTACATATTTGATTCGAGACCCTTCGAATTTGTTGCATGTTATTAGCTCACAAGGAAAGAGAGATAGAAAATATTGGAATATTTGGCATTTTTAGCTTAAAAACTAGCATTTGTCAAAAAAAAATTTCCTGCAGCGCTGGTTTTTTAACTTTCTTAAAAATTACATCCAATTTGCCCTAAATTTCCCATTTTTTAACAAAAAAGTGCTACATTTATTATTTTTTTAATACAAAAAATCGTAATTTTCTGAACATTTTCAGCTTAGAAACAAGCATTTTACAAAAAAATTTTCGCCTGCGGCGCTAATTTTTTTACTTCCCTCAAGGATTTCAATAAAAAATTTTCGCGCGAAAAGCCATAAGGGGGGGGGGGGACCAAGGTGTTTTTGTAAATTTTTTGAAAAATCGAAAAAACTCATAAGGGTCCCCCCTTATGTTTTTGCTCAAAAATTTGGAAAATTTTTGAAAAAAACATAAGGGGGACCAAGGTAAATTTTTGGGGACTTCCCCCCCCCCAAACCAAGACCCACTTTGCGCCGCTGCGTATCAACCAAAAAAAGTCGAAAACATGACGTATCGTGAGGACCTTGTCCCCCCTACTCTATGGTCGTAATGGAAGTGGACAACGGCTTCTATAAGATCGGCACGAAAAGCGCCGTCCTTCCGCAGCAATTCACGCGAAATCAGCTCGAACCATGTGACAACAATTTCATCTCGTTAGAAGACGTACCAGATACGGTTGATTGATGTTTCGAAACTTGATGGTTCGACTGTATCTAAAAAGTTTCGAAACATCAGGTTTCGAAATATCAACTTTCATTATTTTTTTAAACTCTATAATCGTTTCGAAATATCAAGTTTCGAAACATCAACCAACCAAACGCAACGGTAGTATAAAACACTCGCAACGGCAAATCTGCGGGGAGGGGGTGAAAGAGTCACTAGGCGTTTGGTTACTGGTCAATGGTTACCAAATCAGCAATCAGGCAACATTGCCTGCATCAACAAAATTTAATCTTTAACCAAAGTTGTTTATCATGATCTCAAGAACAACTTTGTAGAACATCACTTTTCATAAAAACCCTTTTGTGAAGCCGGTACCGATAGTCGGTAACCAAAGACCGGTAACCGTAACCAAACGCTTAGTGCCGTGAAAGGCGCCGCTAAAATTTTGGCACCGGTGCCTTTCAGGGCCTCCACTAATTGCGTCTCGAAATTTTGGAAGCATTAATTCCGCACTAATAGCAAGTTGGGGAGCACTAATTGCAATTAGTGCTCGTCTTGATGCTTTTTTAAGCGAATATCTTTTCAGGATAAACGAATTTTCGAATGTTGTCTTTTACATTTTTATGCATCTTGTGGGCTATAAATTTGCTGAAGACCACACTCGATAATTCGTTGATCCTGAAGAATAAAATCGTCTCGACGCCATCTATGCAATAGTGCTTGTCTCGAAATCGTCGAGACGAATTAGTGGAAGCCCTCATCCCAAGGACTCATAAAAAAACACCGGTAAAAATGTTACGAAAAGCGCCGGTGCTGCCTGAAATCGTCGGATAAGTGCCTGTGCAGGCCCAAAATGTGCCAGTGAAGGACTGAAATGTTATATGAGCGCGGATGCCGGCCCAAAATGTGCAGACCGGCACTTATACCATTTCAGGCCGGATCGGCACATTTTTGGCCTGCACCGGCACTTGTCCGACGATTTCAGGCAGGCATCGGCACTGATGATTTTAAAAACGACACCGGCACATTTTGAGCCGGCAATGGCGCTTTCTTAACATTTTTACCGTTGCTTTTTTATGTCCTCGGATTGAACGGCATCGGTGCCAACATTTTGAAGTTTATTTTTGATAATCTTCAAAAGATTTTACTCTTTTAGGTTTATTTCTATAAAATTCAACGAAAGAATGAGTGAGAAGCTTACATTCGAAAAATTGAAACAGTTAGCGAACGATCAAGACCTTGATTTGAGTACTATGCAGATTAAAACTATTCCAGTTAGAGATCTGGCAAAACTCCCTCGTATTACGCATTTAGACTTATCTAATAACCAGATTGTTGAAATTCCAGCAGAATTTTGCAGGTATTTTGTGCAAATTGACTTAATTTTTCAAATTGGTATTTTACAGTAAGCTCAAACAGCTGAAATATTTGGATCTGAGTCGAAACCAGATCGGATTTTTGCCAGACAACTTTGGAGAGCTTTCGAACCTTCAAAAATTGAATTTGCATTCTAATATGATTGAGGTAGGTGCTAAACCTTTGTGCCATTATTACTCAACTTTTGTGCCGTTATCCATTTATTTTTTAGGAGCTGCCACTTTCTTTCT
Organism: Acrobeloides thornei; assembly: GCA_034699885.1. NCBI lineage: Eukaryota > Metazoa > Nematoda > Chromadorea > Rhabditida > Cephalobidae > Acrobeloides > Acrobeloides thornei. The sequence continues at coordinate 3,158 of JAQGCP010001856.1, read as the reverse complement.
CTAAACTCACGAAGTTGAAATGGCTGAACATGAAAGACAACCAATTGGACGATTCTTTGACTTCTACTGCAGCTAGATTTGAAAATTGCGAATTTGCAGCTCCACGAGTCGTAGAATTTGTAAAAGCTCAAGAGGCACTGCACAAAAAAATTCTTCAGAATCAAAAAGTGACTTTAGAAAGTACGCTGACTTTTTTATTATTGTTATCTATATTTACTATTCTCAGAAACCGAAGCGGCCAAGAAAGCAGTTCAGGATCAAGAGAAAGTTGTCAAAAAGAAAAAGAAGAAGGCTAAAAAATCGGGTCAACAGGACAATTTGAAGTCCGAAAGTGAAGAGGATCATGCAAATGGTATCACACGGTGACAAATTCGTCACCACAAACAAATTTTTATCATGCCCAAAAGTGTGATAGGGTGACAATTGGCACCCCATTCAGAGGATGGAGACCTCTTCCCCACTCATGATTGACCCCAAAATCTTAAAGAGAGAGCCGATTGAGACGAGTTATCTCAAAAAATTTTTTGACAAACGTAAAAAATGTTCGAAATGATGAAAAAATACTGTTTTCAAGGAAAAATCAGAAAAAATTTTGGTGTTTTTGACCATTTTTAGATCTTTTTTACATAAAGAAGCTGTAAAAAGGCCAAAAAATACCTAAAAATGGCTAAAAACACTCAAAAAATTTATTCGAAAACAGTATTTTTTTCATCGTTTCGTACATTTTTTACGTTTGTCGAAACGTTTTGGTCATTTTTTAAAAATTTTCGGCCGCGGCGCTGGTTTTTTCTTGTATGTAAACTTTACATTGTAAAGGCTTTCAACAAAATTTTCCATTTTTTCAGTAAAAATTGTAATTTTCAGCTTAAAAACAAGCTTTTTTTAAATTTTCGCCTGGTGCTGGTTTTTTTTGTTATATAAGGGGTTTTCAGCAAAAATAAATATTTGTAAAAAAAGTCGAAAAAATTTGCCTTGGTCCTCCCTTATGTTTTTGTTCAATTTTTAAACAAATTTCTGAAAAAATAAGGATTGGCCCTTAACAAATTTTGTCAAAAAATCGAATTTTCTTGGGTTTGATCCAAAAGTTACTACCTCTAAAAAAATCCTGGATACGGCACTGGTGTCCTCCCTCCTCTCCTATAATTACGGCTCTGATCACAAATGATGCGCAGTAGTTGTTTATTGATTGTTTTGGGATTCTTTCATTTATCTGCGCGGCATTATGCATATGTATATAGGGATAAAATCACTTGGCATATTTTTTTGAATGGTAGCGTCCTTTTCATGTCACAAATTATTTATTGGTCATTTGTTTTTTAAATGTACAGAGTGGACTTTAAAAAACTAGAATTTTACTGTTTTTGGCGAAAAAATTTGAAGAAAAAATCGAAAAAATGACGATTTCATGGCTAAGTTAGCATTTTCAGAATTTTTCAATGCACACAATCGATTTCTGGCATAGAATTTTACCTAATAGATCACTTTTTGAAAAAAATTTTCGCAAATTTTTTCGTCAAAAAACGTAAAAATTTCGTTTTTTTAAATTCCACCCTGTACACCAAATTTTTTAGCTGAAATGACAGAAGAGGAGATTGTGAACCGTGCTAACGAAGTTTCATCGAAAGAAAAACGTAAAAATTCATCATCCTTCCGTGACATTGTTCGTATAACTCTATGGATCCTGATTTTGAGCTCAATTATCTCACTTCTATTCGGCTTTGTTTTGTACGACAATTGCACAGTGCCTTCGCACCGTTGGATTCCACAGAGTGCCGAGTTTTGCACCGATGCTACACGCTCTTGGACGCGTCGTCAGATTTCTCCAACACTTAAGGAGAATTTGAAGAAAGTTCTTATTTCTATGTTTGGTGTGGTATCGAATGAGGCATCAGGTAGAACATTTTTGTGAATAATTTTTATACCGAATTTAGTCTACTTGAACGAAGTCTCCGAACTCGGAATTTGGGACTCAATCTTGGTATTTACCAACACTTTGCATACTAAACTGGTTGGCTTATTCTTGTTGACGCAGCGTGCTTTTGGAGAAATGGTAGTAGTCTCTCATTCAAACTTTATTTAACAATTGGAAAAAATTTTCAGAAAGATTCATTGATCTCACTCTTCAACGAGAATTCGAACAACCTTATTGTGGAATACCTCAAATATGTTGCCGAATGTGTGGTACTTTCTCTGAAGATCGCCTTGGCTATTGGGCGAGATCTTGTTGCAACGGCTGCTGATTATGCTATGGACTTGATAGTTTGGTCGAAGGACTTCTTCACTTTGGCTATGGAAAATCCATCACAGGCTTGGCTTCGATTCAAGACGATTTTGAATTTGGCATAGAAATAAACACCGATGCTACACCCTCTTGGACAAAAATATTTATTCTATTTATTTTGTGGTTTTTGGTTTGGCGTATTAATTTATTCGTGTGTTTTATTTATCTTTATATTAACGTTGTCACGTGTGTTATAAATCTGAAGTCGGAATAAATTTCAAACACCAGAACTAGATCAGATTGAGCTCGGAGCAGCTCAAAGGCTGTAGGATGTTTCGACAGAAATGGTTGTGAAAAGTTATTTTCGAAACGGAAATTTCGAAAGATTTTTTCGAAATGGACATTTCTACAAGTTACTTGATTTCGACATGTGAAGATGTACCTTCGACACTTTTCGAAATGTCCGTTTCGAAAAAAATCTTTCGAAAGTTACCTTTCAAAAATAACTTTTCGAAAATAACCTTTCAAAACAAAAATATAAAACTTGTAGAGCATATATTTTCGCACATTTTTTTCATTTACCAAGTTTTGATAAAAGTTAAAGGAAAAAATATATAATATTGAAAAATATTGATATTGCCACATTGAAAAATATTTATATTGCCATATTGAAAGTTCGATTTCTAGTATTTAAGGTTTTATTTGTTTTATTTAATACTCATTCGTTTCATTCCGTTATTTAATTTTATTTGAAATTATGGAACTACTGGCGATCAAGGGAGTCAATGACCAGGGATAAAACTTCGACGAGAAATTTTCCGATTTTCTTCTAAAAACCGACTTTTTAGAGTAATTTCTAGGCGAAAAATCGATTGCGCGCATTCCCGAAGCGTGAAAATGCTTCCTTGACCCTGATTCAGGGAAATAGATGTGTGTA
>JAQGCP010001855.1:0-11478 GCA_034699885.1 Acrobeloides thornei | reverse complement strand
GACAGTGCAAACATTCGGTGGTTGAGGCGCTTGTAGAGGTGGTTGATTCAAAGGTTGTGGGGCATTTTGATGTTGACTTTGATTTTGTTGAATATTTTGATTTGGGACATTAATTTGATAATAACTTTGTAGAATTTGGTTCATTTGCTTAAAAAATTTATTTTTTCTAAAAGGGTTTCCGTCAAAAATTACTTGTTTAGTCCTAGCATTTAGTTCATCTTGATATTGAGATAAGGCTTGATCAAATTGTCCAAGCTGTTCGATTTCATCTGGTGTTAGGGTGCGAACATAAGTGTCCCCAATGTATACTCGATCGTCCTCAAAAATGATCTTTTTTAAAATTTTTTCAAGATTCTGTCGAGTTTTTCGAATTTGGATTGGGCTTCTTTTCTTGTACTATTGTGTATAAAATATTGTTCGCATCACTCTCTCGGTGAACAACAAACTTTTTCCGCCCTCAACACTCCTTCCCTACAACAAAATTGGATCCTGGATACGTTATTGATTTGGGCTATATCTTTTACTTGTACTTTTTGTTGCTTTTATGCCAAAATAGCTACGTAAAATTGCTCTATGTCCTAATTATACACTTTGCGGTTTACCTGAACACTACATCCATTAAAGAAATATTGAGTGGCAACCCTGGTATTACAAAATGATGGCCTCGCGGGACGTTGTGGCAATTGTTGTGACTGGTTTGAATGTTTTGCCTGATTTTTAATAACAGTAGTATTTTGAATAGCTTGATCGGCTTGAATTAGGTTAGCTTGAAATTTTTTTAGGTTGGCTCGAAGCTTGAATTTAGATTCGCTTGAAGGTGGCGTCGTATTACTATTAATCGGCGGGTAAACATAATCAGGAGTTTGCTGTTGTTGCTGAATTTGATTTGAATATGTTTGGTTTTGAGCTGTCGGATAAGGCTGGTTGAGCTGAAGTTGTTGATTCAAAGCATAATAAGAGGGATAAATATAGCCAGGAGATTGTTGATTCTGTGATGCGTTTTGCAAATATGAGGCCATCTAAATTGATTTATTATAGTCAAGTGTACGGATTGAAGTAGAGTTCCTTGTTCTGGAGTCTGCATGTTGTCCTCAGAATGAACCGCCCAAAACTCTTAAAGGACCAGTCCGAGCGGAAAAAGTTGTCCTTTTGTTGAAATTTGGAAAATTGATGAAAAATGGAGCATTTGTTGTTTTTACGGTAAATTCTGAATCGCTAACGGTTTCGAGATAATCGCGTTTGAAGTTGGCGAAATTTGAAATCTGTGTATTACAATGAAAACATGTATCTGAATGTTTCTACAATAATTTGTAACTTGTATCAATTAAAAGTTGAGTATTGAAGCGATTAATCATATAATTTTGAATAATCGCTTCAATTTTCAACTTTTTATTGATGTAATTTAAAAATTATTGTAGAAACATTCAGGTACATGTTTCGTTGTAATACACAGATTTCAAATTTCGCCAACTTCACATGCGATTATCTCGAAACCGTTAGCGAATCAGAATTTACCATAAAAACCAAAAATGCTTCTTTTTCATGAACTTTCTGAATATCAACAAAAAGAACAACTTTTTTCCGCTTGGGCTGATCCTTTAAGTTCGGGGGAAGTCCCTGGCCAGGCTCAATTTTACGCGCTCTTTTGGGCCCAGGAGCCAACCGAAGGGGGCAGAAAAGATCGAGAGTCGCCGGTCTTTTCTTCTCATAGTCTCATACTTGTTCATTGTATTGTTGCATAGCATTTTCGTATTGTCGAAATTCGTCTGTTTCATTGGAATCTAGTGTTTTTATTGCTACTCCATTAATATATAATTGATTTCCCTAAAAACAAAATTAAAAACATTTTATGTCTTATTTATTACCGATACAATACAAGAACCCGGGTTAAGCAGCCCAAAAACAGCATAGCATATTGTACTTTTTATTAAAATACTCGATACGATTAATAAAATAAAAATTGAATATTTTAGCATCTTCTAACACATCAAATATACTCAATTTTATAACCTAACTAAATTTTTATGCGATACTTGCCAATCTTTTTTTACTTCACTACTTCACTTAATTCTTATGCAAATATTTGCGCAAGCTTGAACGATGACATTATTAGAAAGAAAATCTAGTTTTTTAAAGAATGAACTTTTATTAAAATAAGTATTGTTTTTATAAAGTCATTGCACTAAATCTATAAAGTGAATTTTCTATATTTTCATCCTTAGGCTCATACAAATTTTCCATCGACTTTGTCCGATTTTCTTCCATCGTCTTTGTCCGATTTTCATGGTCGACCCCTCAAACGATTCCTCTCGATGAGGGCAACAATTCTACGTTCCTTTTTCTGTAATTCAATCAAAAATTTAGAATTTTTTCCAAAAGACATGCTTTTTTGACAGTTTTTCGTAAAAAAGTATAAGTTTTTGATTGAATTACAGAAAAACGAAACGTAGAATTGTTGCCCTCATCTAGAGGAATCGTTTGGGGGATCGACCATGAAAATCGGATAAAGACTTCGAGCTACACACCCTACCCACCAGCAACTTTTTTGCAAACTGATCCTTTTTTAAATGTGATTATCGCGTGCTTGTCACGTAAATTAAATCAAATTTATTCAATAAATTATAAAATAATAATTTTTTATAAAGTTTTATGGTAAGGGTTCATATTGAAAATCAGATAAATGCACAATTTGTGGAGTGATTAAGTAAGAATCATGTTGAGAAATTGGAGTAATGTCTTCATAGAGATCTTGCTTGGCTGGTGCATCAAATTTTCCAGGTGAAGGGTGAACTGTTGGAGCTGATGAGGGTCGATAACTTGTAGGAAATGGGTCTAAAATATTATTGATAAAAGATTCGGAAAGATTGTGGATTCCGAAGCTAGAACGGATCTTAGAAGGAATGTAAAATGGAAAAGGTAGAGAAGAGTAAGAAAAGTACTTGGACGGGGGTTCTTATGTTATGTCAGGTCTCTGAATGGGTCTGATTTATCAGAAATGTTCTGGTTTTGGGCAGTATTTTTAACGTCTTTAGATCAAAAATCTGATTTTTGGATTGAAAGTCTGATTTTTTGTCATTTTTCTCTGATTTTTTCCCATTCGGAGCCCTGTGTTATGCTATATGAAAAATGTCCTTTAGTGCAAAAGACATGACAAAGTCATAAACTCACTTCTTTTTGTGAGTTCATTCTCAAAATTTTTGGGAGCCATATTATTACCACTACAAATAAACATATTCTCCGGATTTATTGGAGCTTGTTTAAGATTTGTAATCGAATCAAATTTATCATCATTTCCAACATGCTCTCTAAAATCTCCCCGTCTAAATCTCTCCTCTCTTTCTTTTCTCTCTTCAATGTTTCTAGATCGTAAACTTGGCACATCTGGAAGCTCTTTGGTTTTCGTACAACACCATATGCAAATTTGTATAAAGACAAGCATAAATTCTGCTAAAATTAGAGAGGAAAAACCAATCCATAATATAAGAGCTCCTGCTATGCTATTGAGTAATTTGAACAACTTAATAAATAAAAATTAATCGTTTAATATGTGTAACAACTAACGAGCTTACATCAATGACTGGGGTTTCATCAATATTCAGATATCCCATTTGAGCATAACTAACTTCGATTTTCACTGCATTTTTACTAAAATTTTCTTCCTATAGGATTGGATGGAAAATCTTTTAGGGCCTGGGCCGGACAGGCCGAAGACCGGTCATTTTTAGGCACAACTTTTCCACCCTATATGACCATATAAACTTTTGCTTACCTATAAAAATTTTGACATTCTTCGGTAGTATTGTATTGAGTACAATAATATTCCTAAATTTAACTTATCTTAACAGTTTTTTGGTATAGCTTACATAGAGGAAACCTCCATCGGGCCAAGTAGCTTCAAAAAGTTGCGAATCATAAGTTTGTTCTTCACAAGGAAGATCGCATTGGCAACCTTGAACTGCATAATAATCTCCATTTTCATTAATATAAGTCGTTTTACATAGTTCTAAAAAAAACAAAATATTCCTTTTATATTTCACTACGCCTATAAAAAATCATATTAGACCCAACTTGGTTGGTTAGGGAGGGAGGGCAAATTATCAAACACATAGACCAATCTAAGTCCCAAAACAATGAGGAGCACCCCAAACTCGAAGGTTGAGGATTTACACCGGTGTACTCAAAGTCCGCCCAAATTCAATCTAGGTTGGAGTGCGATGAAGTTGATTATGAGGGAAAGTTTTAAGTGATAAGGATTTGGGGAGGGAGGGGTGCTCGAAGAAAAGTTGGGTTGTGGAAAGTTTGGGAGCTTTTAGGACTAGGGCTGGCTTAAAGGACCAGTCCAGTCAGTTACAATCATATGAAAAAATGATATATTCGGAGAGATCATGAAAAATGAAGCATTTTTTGTTTTTATGATAACTTCTGAATCGCTGTAGTTTTCGAGATAATTGCATTTGAAATTTTGAATTTGTTACATCTCTTCGTTGTAATACACAAACTTTTTTGAATTTTTTGCGAAAAATAACCGGTTTTTCCTTCAAAATCTTTTCACAATCCTAGTTGTAACTGACTGGACTGGTCCTTTAAGGAGTCCTTTAACTTCTTAGAGATCGGGATTAGATGATCTCTTCCCAAAGTTCCAAGATCGAAAAAGGAACTAATTTTTTCGGTACCTTGAGTTTCATTCAAATAAGAACAAAATGGCACATTTTTACCACTGGGATAAGATATCCTGGAATCGGCACAGGAACAATTAGCAACAAGTTTGTCTTGCCAACATGATCGTAAACATGCCTAAATTTACCGGGTGACTCAAAAATGCATTTATGTGGCTTAATGTCTGTTTTTTTAAATTAATGAACAAAGAATGACCATTTTCTGCATTAGGGAATGTTTTTATGCTTCGAAAATGTGTGGAATCGATTACACTAGAAAACAATTCCATATAAAAAAATATAAAAATGACAATAAATTTCTGGATCTCAGAAAAGCACAAAAGTGTACTATTTTGCGACACATTGTTTATGAAAATTAATGAACTTTTAAATACCTCGGTTGAATAAGTTCCATTATAATAAAAGGGTTGATTCAATTCTTTAATTTTGTCTAAGCTACTACAACTTCCATAAGGAGCATCCAATCTTGTGTACTTGTTCTAAAAATTACAGATGAAAGATTTTTGAGACAAATTGGATCCTATATCATATATAATACTGGGAGCCGAGCGCTCCGCGCTCGCAATTTCTCCGATAGTGACTTAGAACGGTACTCCGACTGACACTCTAAAACTATTTTTTCTTGTGATCAAAATTCATTCGGATTCGTGTTCCTCATGTCGAATATGAATTAAATCCCTGAAGCTACATCCTTGTCTTCCCGATAAGATATTAACTAACTCTTACATAAGTAACATATATACCACCCATTACTCCAACTCCAAACTTATAGCCTTCGACATTTGGAAATGGTGAATAATCTTGTGTTTGTAAAGTAATTTTTATTCCAGCTCAGAGGTGCTTGATAAATATTCAGAAACTTCACTCATCACTAGCATTCTTAATCCTGAATTTTCGCATACAAGTCACGAGAACTTATAAAAATATATACCATTAGGGGCGCCCGACCGGGTGGTATTGTATTTTATATCAGGGTATTGATAATTGAAGGTATAACAATTTCCATAGTCGACATCAAATGTTAATGTAAAATCACTAAAAATCATTGACTAATAGAAAAATTGGTTAACTCACTCAGTCAAATTACACGGATTCCCTGCAATAACGCAGGATTGTACCAGATCGGTTAACGTATATCCGCATTCTTGACGTTCTAACTCACTCATGATAGCAGAAACATAATTCAAAGCTTCTTGAAAGTTTGCATCAATTGTAACTATGCTATCGTTGGGCTAAAGTTAAAATTATTTTTATGTTTTATAAGTAAGTCATACGTTCAGTCCGTATAAACCACTAATTTGATCAAGAATCGAGATTTGAGATGCTGTTAAATTAGATAAATTGAAACATGTTGGACAACTTATGACAATGTCCAAATTTGTAAAATTATAATTAGCAGCACTTGTAGTCATAGTCATAGGAAATGAAGTTGAGCCATTGTTAGTTTCAACATAATTGGAGCTATTTGTTATACCAGTTGTATAAGTGGGATTCGTATTAGATGTATTTATGTCATTGCCATTGTTGCTCAATAATGAAGTGCTCCATCCAAACGGAGAACTTGACATGCTCCATCCAAATAGTTTCGGTGAACTCGAGGTAAATGGAGAATTCATATTTCCAAGAAAATTATTTGAATTACCAAGCACTTCTTCTGTTGTTATCAATTTTTGCGCACTTTTCGTATTACCCATAAATTCAGTAAAAATTTTGGTATGATTCAATTCTTGATTATCAAAATTATCATAACTTGTTGTCAGTATACTGAATCCTGCTTTTTCATTGTTGTTTGGAATATCAGAGCTTTTGAAAGCATTCTTGGTTGTATGATTATTTCCATTGTTGGAAATTTCTTGTGATCCAGTAGAACTGCGAAATACATCCTCTAGATTTGAATCAGTTGAAAAAGAGATTGCTGGATTTTCTGATGTTCGAAAATTTGTGGTTTTTCCATTTAAAGCACTATCTTGAGTTGTCTGTAGGGAAATTGAAGGTCCAGTATTGTTTGACCAATTTGGGTTTTTAGTAGTTTCACCATTACCATACTCTTGAGTTTGATCAAATTTTGTTGTTGTTTCAACTAGCGAATCAGCACCATTACCATTTTTGGAAGCTATTGTTGTCAATAAATCACTTTTGTTATCAGTTAGTGTTGAATCCTGTGAATCCGTCAAGCTAGAAATGAGCATAGATCCAGTAATTTGTGTAGTATCGTCTTGTAAAGTCATCAAATAGTTTAGGTTTGATGTGCTCATGCTAGACTTAGAATCAGATCCTTGCGGTAGAATGCTACTAGAAGCATCGTTATTATAACTAGCCGTTATTCCTTTTGTTGATGGCAAAGAATTTTGGGCATTTATACCACTAGATTCCATAAAATTTGTTAAACCAGGATTATTGATAATTGTGGTCCCAAGTGAAGCTGTAGATATAATATTTGATACTTGGTTCAAATTAGATGTTGTACTATCCATTAATGAAGATACTGAAGATGGCTGTCTAGTAATATTTGATGCACTGAGTGTGGAATCTCGAATTTTCGAAGTTTCTGTTGACTGTGCTGCTGCTGTAGCAGTTGACTGTAGTGCTGGTGATGTACTTGATGCTGTAATAACGCCCAGACTAGTCAAAGTTGCAATTGATTGTGGTTTTGTTTTAGTAGAACTTAAACTTAAAGCCGAGATTGGGGCAGAAGCAGTTATTGTCGACGCAGAAGCTGAGATCAGTCTCGTAGTAGTTTGCAAAGGAGTCACCGTAGCTGTCAAAGGTTTAGTCGCTATGATTGTGGAAGTTGAGACGGAAGTTGCTGTTGACTGAGGAACTGTTGTAGCAATTGACTTTTGTGTTTGATAACGCACTGATTGAGTCGATGTTTGTAAGCTCGACGATACAACAGACCCAATTGTAGTAGATGTAGAGGTCGTAGTTGTCATCTGAGTAATCGTTGTTGCTAAAGGTGTCACCGTAGTTGCTAATGTTTTTAGACTAGTCATAATTGTTTGAGGTGTTGTACTTGTTAAGGGACCAGTTGTAGTTGCCGATTGAAAAGTTGATGATACCGACGATTTTGTCGTAATAGTCTTTGTCGATCTCGTAGATGATGCATTAGTTATTGCAGCACTGGGTGTTTGAGAGGTTGTCATAGTTGTTGAACTTGCCATGTTTGATGTTGATTTGGTGCTAGTTGCCGAGGTACTTATGCTAGTTGACAAAGTTGTTTTGCTCGTAGTCATTGGTGTTGTTGCTATAGTTGATTTCGCAACGGTTGTTATGGAATTGGTACTAGCTGCTGAAGTGCTTGTACTACCTGCCAAAGTTGTTGTGGCTGTTGTGCTTTTTGTTGTCGGTGTAATTGTGCGTGATGTCGTGTTAGTTGATGAACTTGGTGCTGTAGAAGTTGACGACGATGTTGAAGCCGTTGACGTTGTAGTCGGCGCCATGGTGGTTGTTGTTGTCATGGTAGTAGTTGATGGCGTCGTGGTAGTCGATGATGTAGTAGTTGATATTGTTGTCGGTGTCATCGTCGATGATATAGTAGTAGTAGTCGGTATCACAGTGGTAGTTGGTGCTAAAGTAGACGTTATTGTTGTCGATCCCGTAGTTATACTACTTGCTGCAGTAGTAGTAGGTGCAACAGTAGTAGTTGGAGTAAGTGTAGTAGTACTTGACATGACAGTGCTTGTCATCACTGTCGTACTAGTTTCCATTGTTGTCGATTCTATAGTAGTCAAGTCAAAATGAGTAGTTAGAAGAGTTGTTGTAGGCATTAATGTGGTTGTAATTAGATTACAATCAAGTACCGAACAAACAAAATTCTGATATTCTTGTCCATCACAGCCAGAATTATATGAATATGGACAAGGATTTGTAGTGTTGGTTGTACAATTTGTTGAAGAAGTTCGACATTTTCCATCATTTTCTGCTTGTACTACTCTTGCTGCTAATACTGCTGTATAGTTGGTACAACTATTAAGAGTTCCATTATAACTATAGGTGCCTCCAGAGCAGCCTAAACGTAAGATAATAGATTAGCTATATTTGTTAGATCGCCGTGGGGTGTTGTACTTTAAAAAAATGAATGTGAGGCACGGGTCCTAAAAATTGCACAGGGGCCATCCAGTAAACCATATGATCAAAAAGGGAGAGGGGTCTTAGAAAATATCGCCAAGAATCACGGGGAAGGAGGGATTAAAGGAAAATTTCCGTGATTTCATATTTTAAAAATGCCATTTTTTATTGAAATGGACATTTTTTTTAAGTTGATCAAAATCGGAAAAACAGGTTTTTTACCAAAAAATTGTATTTTTGGCAAAAAAATGACTAAAAATAGCATTTTTTTGCACAAATACGCCACTATCCTACCAGCATCAGTGAGCCTGGCCTCCAATATTAATGAGGTGCCACCTTCCCCATATCTCTGGAGGGCTGGAGTTTTTTTTGGTGTGGGGAAGGGGTGAGTTGATGGGCCTTATAAATATTTCTTGAAAATTGAAACCTTACTATCTGCGCCAAATATATATGTATTCGAACATTCTTCCGACCACCAATTTCCTGGATACATTGGATTATTTGGTTTTGGATATATATAAAGATTGCATGATGAATTAAGATAACTACAATTCTGAGCAACTCCTTCAGCTACTAGTGTTGCAAATGTAGGTCCTTGAGGGTTTGATGGACCAGGTGCAGGATATGGAGAAGATATGTTATTGTTTTGTATGCATTTGGTCATGCCAGTTAATATACTTAAGGCATCTGGCCATGAACCACATCCGCCATTACAATAGGCAGGCATCAAGCAAAGATAAAAAGCTTGTTCCATTTGTGTTTGCATTGTGCTATTAAAAGATTGTTTTGATATGGTATTACTAGTAAGGTTGGCACCAGTTCCATTGCAGGCTAAAAAATGAGAAATCGTTTGTAGATATTGTCTTATAAACATTTTATCTTTTTTCCCATTTTCCCTTGAAATGGGGTAAAAAAGTGACCTACGGTGTTCCCTACTTCGGTAAATGGCGCTGGTTAGAAAAAATAGCAATCCAATACTTACTTGTAAATTGTAGCAAAAGAGTACTTCCAGTTATACAAACAACGCTATATACTTGTGGAACTGAATAACCCGGTGGTATCACAGAACTATTAAAGGTGCCAGCTGGACATGGTGCTCTTTTGTTCCTAATTTGTACTACATCTGTAGAAGGTTTTGTCAAGGTTGTTATACTAAGAGTATCTTCTTGGGATTGTTGCAATTTTTTTCCAATGACATAATTATAAGCTGTGATCTAAAAGGAATAGACTTAAATTTTCTATTAAAAAAGTGATTGTTCAAGAATGTAATTGCCCCTTAAGGGCCTGCATTAATTTTTTGTTTAGCATGATATAAATTGCTATAATATTTTTTTAAATTTACTAAATTTTGGAGTGGTTGAGAATTATTAACTTTGCTGTTCTTGAAGGGATTAAGATTACATATTGTAACAGCTGGGAATGGTAAGGATTGTGCGTAGTTTGGCTAAATTTCAGTGAATAATTATTACACATACTCGTGTAAGAAAAAATTATCCTATTACAAGTGGCGTAGCCAGGATTTCATTTTGGAGGGAGGGGGGCGATTTACCAAAAATAGTCAAAAAATGCCAATTTTTCGGGAAAAAGATGATAAAAAGTCGCATTTTTTCGGCCTTCAGCTACCCCCCCCCCCAAGTTCCTGGAGGTTTAGTTATGCTACTGTATTGATGGCAACAAAGGCTGGAATTTGTGGAAGGGAGAAGGAAGTTAAAAACATACTCGAATAACACTACTTTTCTCAAATTTCAGATAAGCATGTATAAGTATATAAATTTGTAAGGCACAACATATTGTTGTGACCAAAAATACTAATAACCAGAATGCTTTCCATAATTTTTTGTTGGTAAAAGAAATAGGAACTCCGACTAAAATTTAAAATTTTCAAACAATTTTTATTAATAGTTTTTACCTAATATAGTATTAGTCCAGTTAGCAAAATTATGGAACAGTATAACAAACCCCATCAGATGAAGACTGGTCTTTATGAACTATTGTGTTTTAACATTTTATAGGATGATGTTACAGCAAAAAAAGTTTGAATTATTTTTTCATGAAATCAGATCTGTTGCTTGGAAATATAAGGATGGACAAGTTTCAATATTCAAATATAAATTTAAATTTTTTGAATAAAATTAAAAGAAATAAAAGGACTTCATAAAATATTAATGCACATTTATGTGATCTATATTGAGGCGTCGAAGTCCTGACAAAAAAGGGTAGATATAAAGTGCAGAATAAATTTTCAATCCTGCTACAGGGTGCGAAAAAGTTCTTGCGCGTAAAAAAGAAAATTTGAGTTCCTTTCAGAGGTCGAATTTGGACCCGGATCATTCGGACCCCAGTCCGTCCTGGATCCATCCAAGCCCAAGCCTGGAAGACCCGTCGTATGGGCCTGGGCCCGCTAGGTCCGGATGATCCGGGCCCGGTATTGGGCCCGGTCCGGATGAACGGACTGTCCGGCCCAACGAACTTATTCCTGGATAGAGGGTCGGGTTACAACTCCTTTATTTTATATGTAAAATTCCATATAATTATTAAAAGAAGAATATTTTCCAAAGTTTTTCATGATGATCTCTTTGGTTGACTTTCACTCGGTCCGTACCCATCCCTCACGGGCCGAAGCCCGGGCCCTGATGATCCGGGCCTTACGAAAAACACTGATTTTCAATTTTGGCGGGAATTCAAATTCTAAACCAATTCCAAAAAATAGCCAACTTCAAACGCGATTATCTCG
>JAQGCP010001854.1:0-11480 GCA_034699885.1 Acrobeloides thornei | reverse complement strand
AAAATTTGAGTTGTACGCACTTGGTCTATGCTTTCGCTCATGTCGATAACAGATCTTGGACGGTTGCTGGTCCTACGTTGTGGGACACGCCAGACGTTGAATGGGAAGGGAACTACAAAGCTGTTGCTAGGTAGTACAAATGAGTTTGTTTTATGTACCATGGTTGGTGTGGGCATCATCACCGCAAAAATTAAGCCTAAAGCCTAAGCCTTAAGCCTAAGCCTTAAGCCTAAGCCTTAAGCTTAAGCCTTAAGCCTTAAGCCTAAGACTTAAGCTTAAGCCTAAGTTTTAAGCCTAAGTCTTAAGCTTAAGCCTTAGCTTAAGCCTTAAGCCTAAGTCTTAAGCCTAAGATTAAAGCCTAAGCCTTAAGCTTAAGCTTAAGCTTAAGCTTAAGCTTAAGCTTAAGCCTAAGCCTTAAGCCTAAGCCTTAAGCCTAAGCCTTAAGCCTAAGCCTAAGCCTTAGCTTAAGCCTAAGTCTTAAGCCTAGACCTAAGCTTTAAGCCTAAGCGTTAAGCCTAAAGCCTTAAGCCTAAGCCTAAGCCTAAAGCCTAGGCCTAAGCCTTAAGCCTAAGCCTTAAGCCTAAGACTTAAGCTTAAGCCTTAAGCCTAAGCCTTAAGCCTTAAGCCTAAGCCAATGAAATAAAAATAATGTATGATTTGGTCAGTATATACCCTTATGCCCATCAAAAAAATCCTGGCTGAGGATATCCGTTGAATAACCTCTTTTTTATCAATTAAATTTAGTCTCCATGAATGGTCTAACATGACAGTACTACTTGGTATATTCCAATCTGGTAAGCTCTCATTCATTGCCTCTCCTTGGTCACGTGAAAAATTTGCAAAAGAGGTAGTAAAAGCTGCTCGTTGGCATAATTTTCAGGTGATTTTAAGAAAATTTATACAAAAAATTGGGGTCTAGTTTTTTATGGGAGACCTGTTTTTTCATTCTGTAATACATGTTGATTGTTTTTATCATGTCCATTTCTAGGGCATTTTCTTCTACTTCCAATCTGGCGAACATTTTGAAGAATCACAGTTCCTCGAGTTTCTTGAAACATTGAAACACGAGCTGGACAGTGACGCAGAAACAATACGTGGGCAACGAGATGGCCGCCTACAAGTCGTTCTATCAATCGGATCCAAAAGTGTGACAAAGTCAAGTGAAAAGTTTCCAAAAATTGGTAAAAATCTATTAACTACATTTCATACAAAAGATATTTAAAAAAAGGAATCGGTGTATTGAAGCGAAAATCAAACATTTTCGGATTTTCGCTTCAATACACCGATTTCTTCCCTGAATATTTCAAATCTAGAGCCCTATTTTGATGGCTTCTATCTTATTATGGATGACAGCCCCCCTCCGAACGAAAACCATTCTCTCGCCAGCCAAATTGACCCACTGTTTGCGACTAGCGGAAATCAAACTATTGCATCTGAAGAAACCATCAGCTTTATAGCCGAAGAAATAGTCGAGAGTGGAATCCCTCGCCATAAGCTTATCATTGGCTTGAATGTCTGGACTAACAGTTTCGTGCTCGACAACCCAAATATCACTGGGCATGGCGCAAAAGTTATCTCACAAGGTAATGCCAGTGTGACTGGAAAAACTGATGGCAAATTGGCTTATTTCGAAATCTGCGATCTAAAAAATGCTAGCGAAATTGAGTATGATGATATAGCCGAGACGACGTCATTTTCGGCTGACGACTCATGGTTTTCTTTGAATATACCCGGGCATCCGAGTTTCGAGAAAAAGGTGAGCAGATCATTTTTAAAGGACCAGTCGAGTGGGAAAAAAGTTGCCATTTGTTTGTTGAAATTCGGAAGAGAGTTCGTGAAAAATGGAGCATTTTTTGTGTTTACGGCATGTTCTGAATCGTTGTAGTTTTCGAGAAAATTGCGTTTGAAATTTTGATTGAAACGAAAATTCTGATTCATGTTTTCGTTTCAATAACCATTTTTCATGAACTTTCCGAATATCAACAAAAAATGGTAACCTTTTCCCCATTGGACTCTTCCCTTAGTTCATTTATAAGCCACAACGTAAAAAATTTGAAAATTTCAGTTGAATTGGATTGCGAAAAACAAATTCGGTGGCGTTGGCTTGGCTTCACTCAAGGCCGATGACCAAGATGGGAAGTGTGGTGAAGGACCCTTTCCGGTGCACAACTATGTTGGCAAACACTTTCGCTGTCCCTGGTCAAATGATGAAACCAATGAGGACAACAACAAGCCCACCGTATGTACCAGGCTATGCATCATTCGTCCCGAACATGCACCCAATGAATTTTCTTTGTCGAATATGGAACCCCAGTGGTGCTCGCATATCGTCATTAGCTCGGCTAAAATTCTTGTAAAATTTTAAAAAATTTCATACAAATTTTGAAGGTCTATAGAGTCTACCCGGATCACTCTATCTTTCTGATAAAATGAAACAATTGGTCGACGAGTATAAGCAATGGGATGTCGAAGGCAAGCCAAAGTTGATCATTTCGATTGGAGCTCATGAAATTCCCGACAATTGGCGGGTGTATTTGTTTACCCGATATCGTCGACAGATCTTAATTGATAGCATTAAAAAGGTAAATTATAAGGTGCCCCAAAAACGGGGCACTTTTGCGATTTTTTCAAGTTTTTTACAGGGTGTAAAAAACGAATTTTGGGCGATTTTTTCATGTTTTTTCGACCCAAAAAAATCGTTTGGGGTCCAAAATTTGAACACCTAAGTCTAATCCTAAGCTTAAGCCTAAGCATAGGCCTAAGCCTAAACCCAAGCCTATGTCTAATCATAAGCCTAGGCCTAAGCTTAAGCCCAAGCCTAGGCCTAAGCATAAGCCCAAATCTAATCGTAAGCCCAAGCCTAAGCCCAAGTCTAATCCTAAGCTCAAGCCTAAGCTTAAGCCTAAGCCCAAGCCTAAGCCTAAGCTTAAGCCTAAGCCCAAGCCTAAGTCTAATCATAAGCCTAGGCTTAAGCTTAAGCCCAAGCCTAGGCCTAAGCATAGGTCCAAGTCTAATCCTAAGCCCAAGCCTAAGCCTAGGCCTCATTCCTAAAACTTGAAAACGCTTTCTTTACCTGAATCAGGGAATCAGAATGTGTGTATTGAAGCGAAAATCGAAAATTTTTAGATTTTCTGTCTGAAAATGACTTTCTGGTGATAATTTCATGCGAGGAATCGATTGCGCGCATTCCCGAAGTTTGAAAACGTTTCCCTGATCCTGAATCAAAGAAAAATCGTTGTATTAAAAATTGGTCATCGTTTCAATATACACACTCCAATTCCCTTATTCAGGATCATGGAAGTGTTTTCAAGCTTCGGGAATGCGTGCAATCGATTCCCCGCATAAATTTACCCCCAGAAAGTCATTACGTACATTGAAAATGATTCTCTTCTAACCCTATATCCGCTCACTTTAGCTTCAATACACAAATCTATTCCTTGAATCAGGGTGGGTCAGTGAAGCGTGTTCAATGCGTGCAGTCGATTCCTCGCATAGGAAAACCCCACTATATGGTTATTGAAAATTAAAAAATGTAAAAAATCGCAAAAGTGCACTTTCTTTGAGCACCCTGTAAGTACAGAATAACGTTTTGTAAAGAACTTTTTAGATTCTTCTTGATACGGGAGCTGAAGGAGTTGACATTTCTTGGACTCGTGGGCATTTGGATAGTACCAAGGATACGGAAATTTTCATTCTCTTTGTGGAAGAACTCAAAAAGCAAATTGGTCAACAATTTCTCATTTTTGTTGAGGTCACCCCGCAATCAACCTTCAACGAGCGCTACGACTTTGTCCGGATGAATCGGTATCATACGGCAAAAACGCTTCCCTGATTCAGGGAAGGCTTGTGTGCACTGAAACGAAAAGTCGTAAAAAATGAGATTTTTGCCTAAAAACAACCCCTTTTGGAATAAAAATGTGCAGGGAATCCGAATTTGACATTTTCGAAG
The DNA here is from genome assembly GCA_034699885.1 of Acrobeloides thornei. NCBI lineage: Eukaryota > Metazoa > Nematoda > Chromadorea > Rhabditida > Cephalobidae > Acrobeloides > Acrobeloides thornei. Next base: position 7,531 of record JAQGCP010001854.1, on the reverse strand, counting down.
CGAGAAACGCTTCCCTGGTTCAGGGAAGGCTTGTGTATTGAAACGAAAAGTCGTAAAAAATACGATTTTTGAGTTTTTTTGCATTTTTTAAACAAAAATCGTAAATTTTCTGAGCATTTGTAGCCAACGATCATTTTTGTAGATGGGGACCAAGGTGTTTTTTCGATTTTCGGTGAAAAATTGAGAACAAAATCACCCTGGGGGGATCAAGGTGACGAGTGTTAGATAATAGACCGTATTCGCATTTTTGATCGTTGATTCCATCCCTTGCCCCACGAATGATCGATATGAAAATTTGAGTTTTGTTTGCACGAAAAATTTTCGACACTATAACTTTCGCCATGTTTCATGTTCGCCACGACAACTTTCGTCACGTTGCCAAAAACTATAACTTTCATCACGTTCGTGCCAATATACATATTTATTGCAAATCAGGCAACTCAAAAATTGTGCAATGGAATTTCACTTTCTGTCACAGAAGAATTTCAGAATAATTGAGTTGCCTGATTTGCAATAAATATGATTATTGACACGAAAGTTACGTAGCGAAAGTTATAGTACCAAATTTTCAGCTCTGTCGATTTCATAATTTCACAAGGCCATCGTTTCCACTCGCACAAAAAAGCCTTTACCGGACATCACTCTCCACTATTCATGGCCGAAGATCTCATCGACATTCGAATGAATATCGAAGGCTTCACTTCCGAGCTAGTCAAACGTGGTGTGCCCAAGGAGAAGCTCATTGTCGGGATATCTGCCGAAGCTATGGGCATGCATTTAATGGTCGGTGAGAGAGGGGAAACCGAAATTGGTGCTCCTTCATCGCCATTTGACCATGTTAAAAGGAGAAATATGCCTGGAGTAGTTAGTCAATCTGATGTAAGAAAATTTGTGGAGCTACTACACAATAGGGGGACGGCACCCACGTGAAAAATTTTTTCTGGAAATGATCCCTCTAGGGGTAAAAACATGCGGGGAATCCGAATTTGACATTTTCGAAGCAAAAAATACTTCCCTGATTCAGAAGAGCCCTGTGTATTGAAACGAAAAACCGCATTTTTGCGACTTTTTGCTTCAATACACAGGCCTTTCCTAAATCAGGAAAGCATTTTTTTGCCTCGTAAATATCAAATTTGAATTTTCCGCATGTTTTTATCCCTAGAAGTGTTATTTTTGAAAATTTTTCACGTGGGTAGAATTGGGCGCTACTATTGTGTAGTAGCTCCCAATTCTTTATTAAAATCTCGTTATATAACTTATTTGACGTAACGATATGAAATATGAGTCATTGATTTATTGGCAATTAGTTTTATTTTAAAAGTTAAAATTGGAATTGATGACTCGATTATATTTCATATTTTAGGTGCCATTTTTTTTATTTATCGACAGATTGGACAGTAGTCAATCTGTTAATTTTAATTGTACTCCATTCAAAAAGTTTGTGTATTACAACGAAAACCTTGCCCCAATGACCATGGTTTGGAGTCGGAAAATTTTTTTGTCTTAGAATTATGTAAAAATGACTTTTTTTAGGGATAATTTTATGCGAGAAATCGATTGCGTGCATCAAAAAAATATTTTAACCACATCTAGACTCTCATTTCTGAGCTTTTCGATAATTTTTGGCTTATATAAGATTAGCAAAAGTTCAAAAATGAGGGTCTAAATGTGGTTAAAATATTTTCCTAATGCGCGCAATCGATTTCTCGCATAAAATTACCCCGGTAAAGGTCATTTTTTCAAAATTCTGAGACATAAAAATTTTCGACCCCAGAACCATAGTCGTTGGGGCCGTGACCTTAAATTTCAGCAATTATGGAATTTTGAATCTTGTACAATGATTTTAATATTTCGATGTAATTTTTTTCGTTCATTATTGATAAAGTTTTTTTTAAAATTTTGTTTAATTAAAGATGTTTTTTGCATTCATTTCAATACTTGGAGGTTTTAAAATGTTTGATAATTTTTATAGTTCAACAAACAAAGTTGTGCAAAACCAAAATTGCGTGGTCAGTCGATGCATATTGGCTTTAACGACGGTATAGATTCGGATTCTGATCGTATTTTGGCCTCAGGCGACGAGGATGAGAACACTCCATGCAGCAATTTTAGGTATTTTTAACTAAAGTACTAGTAGCCGAGCGGATTTCTGGAGCCCTATATATTAAGTTTATAAAATCGTCAATAATTTTTCCGCACCCTATATACTGAGCTTGAATTTTTCCTTGGTCCCCCAAGGGGTAAAAAAGTGACAAAATTTTTGTTGGGCAGCTCTATTGTCCGCATTAATTATGCACCAACCCAATATTATCAAGGTTAATGTTGTAGTCGTTTTTAAAGTTGCTCGATGTGATCTTGGAAACAACTTTGTAGAACATCACTTTGTATGAAAATTTTTTTTTGTTTTTTTCAGGCCCTTGAACAGTTTGTCCCATATATGGGGTACAGTGCGCATTAACAGACGGGTGAACATATTCTTTTAGGATTAATGAAGATCGATTCTTAAATAAGTTTTGTTGTAGCCGTTTCTTTCGTATTATCCTTTTTATTCTTGCTCTAATGATCATCTATTTTATTTATACTTGTAGGTTTTTTTGATCCTCAATATATATAAAAAACTTTAGTTTTGTTTTCACATTCTCACGCAGCAAGTCAATCCGACAATCAGCCATCATTTAATCATTCAAAGTAAATTTACTAGCATATTTACTGGTTGCACAGAAAATTTTAAGGGCAAATCAGATCATTCATTCCTTGTGTGATTCGTATAAACACGGCGCAGTATCCGGTGATATTTGTTCTAAACTTTGTAACAGTCCGAATTGGACATTGAGCGATCTTTACGAAGGTGGCTCAAAACATGTCCTCAAATTAAAAGAAAATGATAAAAATATTATACTGAAGATGCACCTCCCGTACATCACCAACTATGATCATGTTGATCCTAGAGTTTCTGAAGAGGAATTCACTGATAAGGTAAGCCCTGATATTAAGTTTTCAAGGATTTCATTTAATTGCTGCGCGTATAGATCAACTATTTTGTTGGGTGTAACCTGAAGGCAATGAGGTTATTTTTAGATAACGGATATTATCAATGAACAAACCAATTTGAATTGGCCAAAGAGATATAAGAATCACTTAATAAAAACACTATGGCCTTCTTATAAGAAAAATCCGAACGGAAATTCTCTCTCTGAGGCAGATCGTCGGAGTAAGAAACTTCAGTTTTTATCAATGAGATTTTACATTTTTACAGGCTTGTGGGCTTTACTTCAGCAAGATGAATTCATCAACTTTAAAATTCTTCAACTTTCACGTGTAGTGCCAAAAGTAGAAATTTTTTTCTAATTTATAAAAATATTCGATTAAAATTTTAGGTACTAGGAACATGTGGTCATGTCTATCAAGTATGTTTTCATACAAATTTTGCATAAAAAATTTTCTAGGCCGAATATCTGATACCATTTCGAATGAAAGGCTATTATATGAATTTGAAGGCCAAGATTCTGGTTCATTTAATGGGTACTTTGAAGCTTTTCTACGAATTCTTGGTAAAAATTTATCATAATTTGGTAGTAAATATGTAAAAAAATTTTTAAAGAATGATCCATTGCAATGGTGTGATGTGAAATTCGAGAATCTTGGTCTTTCAGCTGATTACCCTAAAAGGTTTGTTGATTTTCCTTTAAATCTAGGAGGAATTATGCACCACTGTACAGGGTGTATCGAAAAAATCGGAATTTGGGGGATGTTTTCATGTTTTTTCGACCCGAAAATTTTTTCAAAAATCATAATAATGTGAAAATTTTTAGATTCGTCGTCATGGATTCGGACATGTTGTATACAGAAACCAAACTGCGAGCATTATTAACATCACAAAAATGTGTCACCGATGATCAGTGTATGCACTTCGATTGTGAAAGTAGATGTGGTAAGGAAAATTTTTTTTAGATAATTTTTTTGACACCAGTATATGTTTTTAGATAATACTACCGGGCATTGTACCGATCGACTAAATGACAATGTTGATGTAAGTGTTGGAAGTTTTTGAATTGGCGCAAAATTCCCCTTTTTAAGGTCTTTTGTAAAAAATTGATCAACCGGCTTTTTGGAAACTATTGGTCGAAATCCAACCGGTACTTGGCAGCTTGTCACGAGGCTCAAAATGCAACCAAACGACTTGCCGATTTAAGGTTAACTTTTTTTAGGCTCGTGCAGAGATTTTTACAGATCATTTTTTTTAGACTCGTGTGGAGTTGGTCACTTTCAGATGTTTAATTCATAATAATTACAACTTTAGCTTTATTTATACGATTTACGGGTACATACACTAGAGCATAATAAAATTTTTCTTATTATTGAGATCATTTTTGAGAGGTTAATAAAAATTTTATATAGCTATTTGGTAAAGTCAACTCTCAATTTAGTGACCTCATTGAGCTTGATTTTTCCGCTAACATGCATCCCTGCGTGGTCGTGTTGGCGGGAAAACCAAGCTCAGTATATATTGAGCTTATATAGTCAAACTCGATTTAGTGACACCATCCCTCCGATTCGATTAGTGACCCTTCCCTGGGTTGTCACTAAATCGAGAGTTGACTGTAGTTCGCACTTTTCGAAAAAATTTTTTTTGTAACTGACTATTTTATGTGCTGGATCCAAAAATCGCACTCCCGAAGGTTGAAAATGCTTCCTTGGTTAGATTAATAGACAAGTGAATCTTATTAAAAAGCTATGCATCCCTGCGTGGTCGTATTGGTGGGAAACTATGTATCCCTGTGTGGTCGTATTTTTTACCAAAAATTGTTCATTGTTCACCAAAAATGTCAAAAAAGGGGCCTCAATGTATTGGATTGTTCCACCCTCCTAGAGTAAGGAAAACCGATAAAAATCGTTCGATTTCGGTTTTCCAACCCTCCGGTTTTTTGAGGGTAACAAGTTGATAGTGTTACTTGTTAGCAAAAAAATTTTCTAGAGTGCTATAAAATAAATAAATGAAACAGAAATCACATTATAAATGCGCAATGTCTATGTGGTTATTTGATTCGTACGTCCGATAGGGTTTTTCGATTTTCTCATCCATATTGGTAATTGATTGACAGGTAGATGCCATCGAGGGATGACGCTGTTGGGCGGTGATCATGTACTTGAGCCGTTCCGTCACCGTTCCACGAGTTGTAAAGAACATATATATAGCATAAGTCGGGACGGCAAGCACGGAGAGAAGACGCAAACACCACCCTAGTATCACCGACCATTCCGGGAATTTGTAGTTGGGCAGCTCTAATGGAGCGAAATGTGTCTGCCAAAGAGCCAAACCAAATATTAGCTATAAAAAGAGGCTAGGTTTTCAAGGGGGATGTTGCACTTACTCCAATGAACACAGGACAACACATCCAACATACGCGCCAGTATAAGCCCGGGTAGAACCCCAGCATTAAGCGAATGTTTTTGGAAAACCGCCCAATGCCATAGAACCAACAGACTGCGACCATCTCCATCATTACTATGAATAACACAGAAAGGGAAACCCCATACTCATCCAGAAATGGAATCACTGAAATTTCGGCATATAAAATTGATATTTACGAAGCAAAAAAATGTTTCCCCGATTCAGGGGAGACCTGTGTATTGAAGCGAAAAGTCGTAAAAATACGATTTTGCGACTTTTCGTTTCAATACATGGGTTGTCCCTGAATCAGGAAAGTATTTTTTCGTTTCGAAAATGTCAAATTTGGATCATGTTTTTATGGCAACCCCTAGAGGGGGTCATCTGCAGAAAAAAAATTTTGAAAATTTTTTCATGTGGGTGACCCCCTATTGTGTAAGTAGCTCTAATAAGTGTTCAAAAAGGACTAACCATAAGTTCCACCATAGGTTACTGTTGGAAGCGAGCCCAAATAGTAAGCCTAAAATTTTACGATTTCTTACTTGGAGTTGGGAAAAAAAAGATTTTGTCAGAATTTTTCACAAATTGAGAATATGACAGAATTTCAATTTCTGTCAAATCCTGCATCGGTGGTGCAGTGGATATGATCTAGTCGTTGACCCAAAAGGTCTCGAGTTTGACTCCCACTGGTGTCGATTCCCACTGGTTCCCACCCCATAACACAAATACAAAACGTATTATACCAAAATGACAATGCCGACAAAAATTTCTCGTTTTCGCGCCAAGATTCGTGGGTACTCGTCACAAAACCCAGTGATCAACGCCTCAATCCCACTAAAGGTGCTATCGATGCCAAGCGTGATCAGCATGAGGAAGAAGATCATCGACCAGACATTGCTGTAATCCATTGTTGCCAAAGCCTGTAAATAAACAAGTGTATCACGAATGAATTTTGAGACTGGCTGCAGATGTGTCCAAATTTCTACTTAAAGGACCAGTCCAGTGGGGGAAAAAGTTACCATGTTTTGTTGATATTCGGAAAGTTCATGAAAAATGGAGCATTTTTTTACGGCACCCTCTGAATCGTTGTAGTTGTATTCGCCTTGGCGAGTTATAAAAAATTGCTACAATTTTCATTGTATGAAAATTAAAAAAGTCGACTAAAAAATCAAAAAAGTTTGTGTATTACAACGAAAACATGTATACAAATTCAAATTTTCAAAAGCACAATTTGTGCATATTTGGAAAGTTCATGAAAAATGGAGCATTTTTTGTTTTTACAATAAATTCTGAATCGTCAATGGCTTTGAGATAAACGCGTTTGAAGTTGCGCATTTTTGAAATTTGTTTATTACAACGAAAACTCTGAATCAGGGTTTTCGTTGTAATAAACAAATTCAAAAATGATCAACTTCAAACGTGTTTATCTCAAAGCCATTAGCGATTCAGAATTTACTGTAAAAACAAAAAATGCTCCATTTTTCATGAACTTTCCGAATATCAACAAAACATGGTAATTTTTTTTCCACTCGACTGGCCCTTTAAGAGAGATTTGTGTGTGTAACTCTTGCCATGACCCAGTTCCCCACCTACCTGTGGGTAGACAACAAAAATTAAAGAAGATTCACTGTCTCCAACGACTTCGCTAACCGGCTTATTCGTCAATTCACTCATATAGCCAAGGGTGGAAAAAATCACAAAGCCAGAAAAGAATGATGTAAAGCAATTGATCAACGATGTCACAACAGCATCCCTAAACCCAGGAGGTTGTCACTTGTTGTCAATGCATAGAAATTTTTTGCTTTACGAAAAAGTTCGGCTACTTGGCAAAGTGGATAAGGAAGCTGGGCGTCTGATCTGACAAGTTAAAGGGACACTAACCATGGCTTAGATTTTGCCAACTTTTTTTTAAAAATTAATAAAAAAATGAATTTCAACCGAACTTTTTCGGGCAATCACATATTCGATTGCTGGTAATCTGGAGAATTTTTTTTAAAAAAATTATTGAAAAATCACACGTTTTATCCGAGATATAACCATTTGAAGTTTGGACCCAAAATGTCCATTATTTTCAAAACTTTGCCAAAAATTGAGTATAGGACGGATTTCTTCGAGCGACGGCAATCTTGAAAGATGGGAATC
>JAQGCP010001853.1:0-11480 GCA_034699885.1 Acrobeloides thornei | reverse complement strand
AAAACCCCCCCCCCCCACAGGGGTCAATTTGATAAAAATTTAAAAAAATTTTTTTGGCAAAAAATTGCTCGAAAAATGGAAAAAGTGCGGTTTTTTTTGGCCACCCTGTATTAAAAATTTTGGAGCTACTAACCCAATGAGGGAGGGGGGACATCCATGTGAAAAAAAAATTTGGAAATGACCCCTCTAGGGTCCATTTCCATTTGATGAAAATTTCAAAAATTGATGAGAAATTCAAAAAAGTTTGTGTATTACAACGAAAACATGTACACAAATTCAAAATTTCAAATATAATTTTCTCGAAAACTACAACGATTCAGAATTTATTGGAAAAACAAAAATTGCTCCATTTTTCATGAACTTTACGAATATCAACATGGCTACTTTTTTTCTTGGAACATTTGACAATCTTGTTCACATTTTAGGATGAAAAATTAATGCCAATGAAATCTAGTGGAACCAGACTGGATTCATACAAGGCCCCGAACGTGAAAGAGAAAGGGACAACTCCAATTTCTAGTACCACAACGACAACGCCATCTCCAATGACATTCCCTACTTTACTTCCGATGACTTGGCCAACATTGAATTGGCTAGGCAACCCGAAGAAAGAGATCAAAACGAAACAGAAGACAACTCCTCCGCCAATGGCTACAGATAAGCCCATAGAAGCACTTGACTATTATGATATATACGATGAACATTTTGATAAGGCAAAACATGAAGAAGGTGGTCTGTTAGGTGGTGTTTCTGAGTTGTTCCAGAATTTACAGGTTGAATTTTTCGTGAAAAATTTCATATAAACATTTAGAGCTACTACACAGTAGGCCACCCACGTGAAAAAATTTTCAAAAATTTTTTTTGGAAACGACTCCTAGGGGTTAAAACATGCAGGGAATCCGAATTTGACATTTTCAAAGCGAAAAAACGCTTTCCTGATTCAGGGCAGGCCTGTGTATTGAAGCGAAAAGTCGCAAAAATCTCATTTTTATGACTTTTCGCTTCAATACACAAGCCTTCTCTGAATCAGGAAAGCGTTTTTTTGTTTTGAAAATGTCAAATTCGGATTCCCTGCATGTTTTAATCCCTAGAAGTCGTTTCCAGAAAAGAATTTTTTGAAAAATTTTTCACGTGGGTGTGTGCCCCCCCTATTGTGTAGTAGCTCCAAACATTTACAGGATGGATTGTCATTAGCTGAAGCTGCCTTTCCAAATAACCGATTCAAAGCCCAACTCGAGTTGCCTCGTACATCCGTTACTCCACCACATTTGATGTTTGCTACGGATGAAGATAGCTTGGCAATTGGCCCATTTGTTCAACAAACTGAAAAGTAAGGATAATTTTTTCATGCCTTCAAGATGCGTGCAATCGTTTCGCAGCCTAGAAAAACCCCTAGACACCCGGATTTCCGACGAAAATTCGAATTTTGGTTTATTTTCGCTTCAATACGCCCATCCATTTCCTTGAATCATGGAAGAAAAATTCAGAAAAAGTAGCGCGAATCAATAAGTTGTGTCGAATCAAAATGACTTAAAAAAAGAAATTTTTTTTAGGAAATTAGGACCTCATCCAAAAAGACCAAGTTCTACGGAAAATACGAACAAGCAAGAAGTCAATACTATCGAAAAAATGTTGCAAATGTTTGGCCTTTGTGGACACCATGAATTATAAATATTTGTTTGTAATTGTAATAAGTACAAAAAAATCCATTTCAATCAGTGGTCGTGTATTGGGTCGTTCGGAAAATAACTCGGCTTTTGCAAATTCAATTGTATCGTTATAAAAATGACTCCTCCGGGGGAGCTTCTATGCGGGGAATCGATTGAAACGTGTAGTGGCCTGTGTATTGAAATGAAAACTTGAATTTGAATTTTTGAAAAATTTCACCGCCAATAGCTCATCGAAAAACGGTAGTATCCCAATTTTCATGAAAAACAAATTCTTCATTTTTGAGGAAATTTAGTTTGATAAAAATCGAAATTTGCATAAATTGACTGAAATTTAGCCAACTTTTTATTGAATAGATGTTCACTTCAAGTGCACATTTATTCGTAAAATGTATAATTATCACATCTTAAACATACAGATTGTCACCATACTTACAAGTACAACAATGTAATTGGACAAATTTAAATTGTTGAGACGATTTTAAACAATTATGGATATGTCCTATTACAAGGGCCCGGAATGAAAAAAAGAAAATCAGAAAAAATGGTAAAAAAAATAAGATTCTTGTCCCATGAACGATCCAAAAATCAGATTTTGTCCAAAAACGTTAAAAATACACTAGATGACACTGTCCAAAATCAGAACATTTCTGATAAATCAGACTCATTCCGAGCCCTGCCTATTACGGATATCAAGTCACAAACATTAAAAAAAAATAATAACACAATAAAAAAGTAGCTAAGGATTAGTGAGCTTAACGTGATTTCAAAAAATTTTGTAGCTATTTTCCTTTGGAAATGACCTCTAGGGGTAACTTTATGCAGGAAATCGATTGCGCTCATTAACTAAACATGAAAATGAGTTTTTTTTCGGAATATGAGCCGTATATACTTCATAAGCATGTGATTCTTGTTAAAAATGTGGCCCTAAAAAGGTTGTGAATTACTTTGTTGTGTTTGCCTGATTTGCAAGAATTTCCCCAAGCAATTCTTTTCTTGTTTTGTCAATGTGCGCAATCGATTTCCCGCATAAAGATACCCCTAGAGAGGTCATTTCCAAAGAAAAAAGAATAGAAATTTTTTTGAAAAAAATTACGTTAAGTGGGCTCGCTAATCCTTAGTAGTACATAAAAAGTTAACATGAAACAAACATGAATATATCAATTCTTTTGACGGAAAATTTGACCAATTGATTTACGTGGAGTCTTCTTAGATGAGCCCGAATTCTCGTCGCCTTTCTTCTTTAGCTTATCCGAGAATTGAACAAACTAAAAATATTTGTATTACCAATAGTATGTAAGCCAAAATAATTAAATTTTATAATGGAAACGATTTTTTTCGTTTTTATTCTTCTAATATAATCATGTTTCAAATCAATCCGAAAATTACAATTTAAAATTTTACCTTTTCCTTGAATGAGCGTGAACTTGATTGGGAACTTCTTGATCGAGAAATCTCAGTCGGAACATCACCCAATGCGCGTGCAAATTGCTATAAAAAAGAATTTAGTGAAAAATTTATAAAATTTTCATGTTTGTTTTGCGGGAGGTGTCATTTTTTCGTATTCTTGTTTTAATCAATTATATATTTCGTCGTACCACCAATTTGGTGATCATTTGGATGAGACCATTTAGTTTATTCCCTTTGTATGTAGCAATGAGCGGCATACATGCACAAGGTCTTAGGAGTGGTTGCTCCGATGCGCTATGATTCTGGGCCCTCATCCAAAATCTGGTTTAAAGTACAATTTTATTGCCATTTGTGTTAAGTCAAATTATAAACCAAAACAAGCGGCATGAAGTATGCTAAAAAGATTCATAACGCATCAGAATGGCATAGAGCATATGTAAAGATTCATAGCGCATCAAGTGGGCTTCACCTGCCTGATGCGCTATGAATCTTTAAATTTTCGGTGATGCGCGATACATGGCTTAGGAGTCTTCCTCCTCGTGTGCATGTAGGATGCCGACTTGAATTTTGGCTCCAGTTTTTTTTATAGTTGGAGCTGAAACGAACTATAACAGTTCTTGCACCTCAATCTTTTGTATGTTAGTAAATGAATGCTTACTTCTACAGAATTTTTCGGTTTGATAGTAACAGAAATATCTGAACGTTGTTCCTCCCGCCACTGTGCGGTTTTAGTTATTAGGTCGAACATTTCAAAGGGTTCATAAAATTGCAATTTTAATCATTTGAGACTTGGCAAAAAGCTTACCTCATAATTCTGCTTTTTAGATGGGACTTTCAACGTGTTTAAATGCTTAATCGGTGGCGTGTTCTCATCCACGTGCAAAAGAAAATCGGATCGAACACTTTCATCCAATGGCATGCCTTGGACTTCTGTCAAGTAAGAACTTCGCATATGCGGCACGTTCTTTCTATTGCGTTCTCGAAGCTCACGAATTCTAGATAAAATAATAACATGAAAATAAGGTTTAAACAAAATACCTAGCCTGGTAATCAGCATCAGATGCTTGCATCTCTTCAATTTCCATTGGAGCCGGTGCTTGCTGATCATAAACACTTTTATTTAATCCTCCATTCATAACAATAGTTGGCTCATCTTCAGCAGCAAAATCTATAGTCTGAACAACTGGCATACTCTGAGTCGACATCCCTGAAAATAGTTGTATAAGAAAGACCGATTTTGTATTGGACCCCTCGATTCCCAAAACCATCTTCATACATGCACAAAAGGGGGTGCTGCACTCCCTCAATTCGTCGTATCGAGCAATCAATTCGTATTCGACCGGGATTCGTATTTAGCCGGCGATCAATTCGTATTCGACCAACTTGCACCCCCCCCCCCCAGCTTGTGCATGTATGATCATCTTGATCCATAAATACATTAAGAAAATATTACCTGTTGGTGGACGCTGAGGATGTTGATACGATTTGAAAGATTTTAACGAAACTAAAAACAATTTTAAAAAAATTAACGCCAAAATAGTTAGTTCAAAAAACTCACCATAAGAGCTTCGCATACCATTCGAGCTTCTGTAGAAGTCGGATTCACGAGGACTGTGGAATTGTTCAGCATCCCTTGCCTGAAGTTGGTTTTCAAGAAGAATGATTTTTTCCGATAATTCTTGTTTCTCGATATTTAAACGTGAAACGAGTTCGTCTTGCTGTGCCTTGATTTTCTGATGCTCTTCATATTCCACTTCTTTCGATTGTGCAACAGTTTTGACATTTTCCAGCGCTATATCTCGTTCAATCTTAAGCGAATTTATTTGTGCCAAAAGAGGTTCCACTTTCTCGTTCTCTTCTTGTGCTAATTTCTGCTTTAGCTTGTCGATTTGTTCAACCAGCTCAAGATTTCGGCACTCACTTTCCTCTTTCAATCGGGAAATTTCGTCGTTCAGTTTCTTTATAGTTACATCCCTAGCTTTCAGCTAAAATTGTGAAGTTAAATAAAAAATTTTTGCCTTTTAGTCACCCTCGATAAGACACCATTCCTGGGAACAGGCTCCAAGATGACGACATATTTTGGGCGGCGTCTTATCGAGGTACTTTTTTCTACATATATAAGTATTACTTCTGTTAATAATTTCCTAGTATGGTCGGCTGCATTGACGATCTCGTCTTTGTATCTCTTCAAATTATTATCCATTTCTTCCAGATTTTTAATTAGACAATCGATTTCTTTCTGTGATTGTTCCTTAGCCATAGCAGATTCCGCTTCCAATTTTGTGATATAGTCAACATGCCGGGAAATTTCGTGCTCCAGTTCGCTTCTCTTTGCCTCCAATTCACAAACGTATTTTTCTTTATCGCTAACACGATTCTTAAGGCATTCAAGTTCATGATGCACACGAGAACGCTCGCTATTGATTTCGTCTTGAAAATCAGAGAACTTTCTGTTTAGAGTTCGATTTTCGCGCTCCAAATCTGCATTCTTCGATTCCAGAGATTTGACCTAAAATTATGTTTATAGTTCGTATATTAGAAAATTGCAATTTTCTGAGCATTTTCAGCTTAAAAACTAGTATTTTAATCCTGAGGAGCTGTTTTTTGTTTAAATTTTTCGTTTAAGTCGCATAATTCACAACATGGGCAAGCTGGTGGGATGAAAATGCGTTCGTGAGGCAATGAGGTAGTGCCAGAAATCCATATATTGTCTTGTAACTTTTGGATTTCTTACAAATTAAAATTACCATTTCTATGTTCTTCTCTATCATCAGTTGGTGTTCTTCCTCTAATTTTCGGATTCGTCGAGCAGATTCTTGCTGAGTTTCACTATAAGTCGAAACGAGTTGCTCGATTTCACGTTCCTAAAATCAAATTATTATATTTTCATACAAAATCAACGATATACTCTATCCTCTTTGGAAATTTGTTTATTCCTTTCCGTATCAGCTTGATATTGCTCCAACTCAGCAGCTTGTTTCCTGAGCGAATTTTCAAGTTTCATACATTCTTTGTAACGAAAATCAAGTTGCTAAAAAAGTCAACAAACTTATCTTCAACATAAAATTAGAAAAAAGTTTCAAAGTTCTTAAGAAATGGCTGAAAATAACTATAAAAATTCGATTTTTCAGCCATAAGGGTGCTTCTTAGTAAAAAATTTTAGGCAACAATATATGCATTTTTGAAGATTTTTTGGTGAAGAAATAACATCTTTAGTGTTATTTTTTCAAAAATCACCTATAAGGGGTATTTTTATATAATTTTTGAACATTTTCGCCAAAAAACGCAAAGTAAGTTTTTTTGGCTCATCCTGTACCTGTTGTAAACTCTCTCGTTCTTCATAACAACTTTCATGTTTCTTAACGAAGTGTTCATAATCTTCTTTACAGTTATCCAATGCCTGCGCTAAACCAATCGCCTCAAGTTCGCTGCGCTCAAGCTTTCGAATGGCTTCATCACGTTCTTCTCGAAGCTGGTTAAACTTTTTACGCGAAATATCCAATTGGTAATTCAGATCCGATATCTTGTCATTCAGTTGTTCAACTTCCTCCAATAAAGAAGGGAGTCGAGAATTATCTTCTTTCAATCGATCTTTCTTTTCTATGAGCCTAAACAAAATCATGTACAGGGTGAGCCAAAAAAACAACCGTATTTGTGTTTTTTAGTAAAAAATTTTTGTTCAAAAATCACCTATAAGGGGTATTTTCATGCAATTGTTGAAAATTTTTCGCCAAAAATCGCAAAAGTACGGTTTTTTCTTAAAAAGGTCTTAAAAGATAAAAAATTGAAAATAACAAATTTGTACAAAAATTGAAACAGTGTAGAATTTTGGACAGGAATTCCTTGTAACTTTTTTAAATTTCCAACTGTTTACAAATAAATTTTCACATAAATACTACATCGGGACAATAACATACCCGCCAACTTGCGATCTCAGTTTTTGAATAGCGTGATCTCGATCGATCAGATCGCCTTCTAATTCATCGACTCGAGATTTATAAGTGATGATTGTGCGTTCCAACGCTCGTATTTGCAACTGTACGGACATAGGTGAATTCTGCATGAATTTGTTACCAGTATTCGTTGCAATTGGAGAATTATTCAGCGACTTCGGTGGTGAAGACATCATTATCCTTTCAATTTATTCTAAAAAGTAAAATAGAAAATAATTTAAAAAATTAATCAAGTATTCGCGATTTACATATATGAAGAGAGGGGTGTCAATTTTGAAATCTTTGGGGGGAGAAGTGGGGGTCTTGTCAGGGGGAAGTTCGATAAAAATTTGGGAAATTTCAACAATTTTATTTACGTGTAAGAACACTCTATTGGAGTATTTGTAGTGTGTTTATTAGAAAAGAATTTATATTTACTTACATCCCAGTGGGGGGGGGGGGCCAGGGCTTTCAGATTTTGAGATTCGCATAAAAATCGAGTTCAAGTTGAAACTATAAGAGGGGTGATTCAAAGGAAGGAGGGGAGATCTTGCTTAAGAGTACAGGGAGAGAAGTTCTGGCAAAGGATATACAAAGTCCTGGCATGGAATGCAAAAAGTCTTGTCCATGTGTGCAAAAAGTCCTGGCATAGAATGTAATAAGTCCTGACAAATTCCCAATACAGTCTCCCTGAAGGGGCGTTAAATCGAGGTTTGACTGTAAAAAAATCTGCTTCATGATGAATATTGTTGTAAATCCATTAAAACTAACAAGGTTTTCCCATGTCAGGACCTATTACATTCTATGCCAGGACTTTTTGCACACATGGACAAGACTCTTTTTGCGTTCCATGTTGGGAATTCGTACATCCAGTACTTCCCTCCCCCGGTACTAGAGCTTTTGGCAACGCAAAACGAGCTTTTGGCAACGCAAGACGAGTTTTTGGCAACGCCAAAAGTTTAAAAAAAAGTGGCGTTGCCAAAAGCTCGGAGTACCAAAAAAGTCGCGTTGCCAAAAGTTCTAGTACTCCTCCCTCCCCCTCTGTATCATCATTTTTTGAGACTTTCTGCGTGGGGAGGGGGAGATGCCGATTGTCACTTCCTATTCTTGTATGGTAATTTAAATTAGCAATTTTTTGAATAAACAATTTCGTACCCGAAAACAATCATTTTAATAACACAAAAATGTTCAAATTTCAAAAAAAAATAGCGCGCAATTGCAATCAAAATGACTTAGGTTTAGGGTTGGAGGGAAAATTTTTCACCAAAAAATTTGATTTTGAGTGTTTTCAGCTTAAAAGCAAACATTTCCCAAAAAAAAGTTTCGCCTTCGGCGCTGGTTTTTACTTTACCTCAAGGATTTCACCAAAATGTCCCAATTTTCAACAAAAAAAAGTTCCAATTTGACATTTTTTCACCAGAAGTGACCAAAATTTCACTAAAAATATCCCAAATGTTCATTTTTCATCCAAAAATCGTCATTTTTTCATAAAAAATTTTGATTTTCTGAGTGTTTTCAGCTTAAAAACAAGAATTTCTAAAAAAAATTTCGCCTGCAGCGCTAATTTTACGCTTTAGCTCAAGGATTTCAACACAAATTTTTCGCGCTTATCGGAGCAAAAAATATAGGTGTGGACATACAAAAGTCCTAACCTAGGCGAACAAAAGTCCTGACATTGTCAAAAACGCTGAAAAGGTGTTTTCTCGTCCAGAATTTTCGAGAAAACACGTTTTTGAAATTTCAGGACTTTTGCCGCCTAGGTCAGGACTTTTGTCCGCCTAGGCCAGAACTTTTGCCGCGCCCTGTACACCACTTAATAAAGAGAAAACAGCTATTTACATATGCGTACTTGTCGGATTATTGAACGAAAACATTGCAAATTTTGTTTCAATAACTCTCGATTTTCAAATTATAGGCGTTAGGCCTTCCCTTACCGAACCATTCTTACCGGCCTTTCCTGCCTAGGCTTAAGCTTATGCCTAGGTCTAAGCCTAAGTCTAGGCCTACGCTAAGCATAAACCAAAGTCTCATGCTTGTTTTTTTCGTTTTCAGCTTGGGGGGGGGGGATTCTGCATAAATTTATTCAGAATCCTCCTCCTAGGGGGATAGTACACAAATACCAAAAGTCCTGTAAGGAAAAGCCTAATTCCAAATTGTATACTTTTAATGCCATTTTCGGTACTACTGAGCATTAGCTACCGCAAACGGGCTATTTTTCCGAAAATTTTTTTTCATAAAATTATCTAAAAACCATTAAAAACCCCCATTTTTGAGCCAATGTGCTAATAGGGTCAAGAAAAAATTTCAGACATTAAGAGTGCGTTTTTTGGATTCATTGCATCGAAAAACGCATAAAAGGTTTTTTTTAATTTTATAAAAAGTTTTTTCGGAAGAATAGCCCTGTCATTTGCGGCAGCTAATGCTTAGTAGTACCCTATTTTCAAAAAATTTATTCACCTATATTAATAATTAAAATTCATTCACATAAAGATCTCCAATAATTGCGTCTCGAAATTTTTAAAGCATTAATTCTGTACTAATTGCAAGTTCGGGAGCACTAATTGCAATTAGTGCGACGTCGAGACGCATCGAAGATGCGAATTTTGCGTCTCGGAAAACTAACAAAGAAATTTAATGTGAGCATAACTTTTTAGGGTCAAAATCTCGAAAGTGATCTTTTGCTTTTTATACATCTTGATGTGATAGAAGCGTCTCGAACGTTTAAGTGCAATTAGTGTTCGTCTCAAAATATTCGAGAGACGAATTAGTGGAGGCCCGGAAAACATAGGATATATATAAACGACAGTCAAGATTTTTACTATTTTGATTTCTGGAGATTTTTCAACAATGATTCCAATTGAATCGCCTTTGCCATATCACCCTTGATCTTGAGTTTTTGAGTCATAAAAGCCTTAGTAGCAGAGAGTTCTCCTGCGAAAATCGATTGGAATGTTTCAGTCGTTGTTTCCATTTGAACATCTGAGCTTGGTGGTTTGCCTTCACCCACTGAGCCATTGCCATTTTTTAAGTCAACGTACGCATGGCGTATGCCAGTGTTATCTAAATAAATATACAGGGTGTTAAAAAAACGCCATTTGTTCATTTTTTGGCGAAAATTTTTCAAAAAATTTTTTTCTTCTAAAAATGACTCATTAGGGGTATTTTTATGCAAAAAATCAATTGCGTGCATCCAAAACTCTTGAAAACGCCTCCCAGACTATA
This sequence comes from Acrobeloides thornei, assembly GCA_034699885.1. Classification (NCBI taxonomy): domain Eukaryota; kingdom Metazoa; phylum Nematoda; class Chromadorea; order Rhabditida; family Cephalobidae; genus Acrobeloides; species Acrobeloides thornei. The sequence continues at coordinate 1,249 of JAQGCP010001853.1, read as the reverse complement.
AAATATCATCCAATTTTCGTATTTTCAAGTAGGAATTTCTACCGAAAATAGCTGAAAAAATACGAAAATTTTATATTTCATGATCTGGGAGGCACTTTTAAGGGTTTTCGATGTGCGCAATCGATTTTTCCATGATTTGTATGCGAATGAGTCATTTTGGAGAGAAAATTTGTTGGAAAATTTTCGCCAAAAAATTACCAGATGGCGGTTTCTTGGAACAAAAAAACCCGCTATCTGATTTTTTTTAGTCTGAAGAAATTAGTGTTAGCCAAGCAAAAACTTGATAGAAAGGAAAGTTTTTCTGTGTAAATATAGAAATACGATTTTGAAAGCGCAAAAACAGCTATACAATTATTTAGAATCTCTGGCAAAAAGTATAGGAATTAGAAAAGAAGCGATGATAGAGACTTCCACCAGAAATTCTTCATCCCATCAAACCCCCTTACCCTTTAAAATAAATTCGAAGACAGCTTTAATTTTATTCACATGCTCTGCAGAAATAGATTGTTTCACTCTTGACAGAGTTTCAGCCACATCCGCTGCCTTCAGAGAGGCACGGCTTTGTTGTCGTTTTGGATCACCACCACCCAGTTTAAAATCATGGTAATCAACTCCGGGAACAAAGAAGTCCATCATTAAAGGCGCACCTGAAATTCCAATAAAATGATTTCTGAAAGTGATACTTTTTTTATGAAAGCCAGTAATTAAACTCTACGTTCATCTAACAAGAAAACGTAAGCTCTGCCACGATCGGATTCAAAAATTTCTTATGCCATATTCAGTGACGTAGGCAGCAGAGGGAGAGGAGCCAGGCCTCCCCCCATAACGGAAAAAATGAAAAAAATTCCTAATGGTCCTCCTTTATGTTTTTCCAAATTTTTTTTTCAAAATTCGGATGTTCTCCAATTATGATTTTTCACCAAAAATAACCAAATTTTCACAAAAAATTTCAAAAATTTAAATTTTTTTCACAAAAAATCGTTTTTTTTTCACCAAAAAATTTCATTTTCTGAGCGTTTTTCAGCTTAAAAACAAGTATTTCTCAAAAAAATTTTCGCCTGTGGCCATTTTTTCGACTTATTTTGAAAATTTCTCTGCATACTTACTTGGATCCATAGCATATTTTGTAAAGTCAGTGACACCTTCTTCCCTCAAAATATCTTCATCCATCGCAAAATTGCCAGTAAATTCTCTTGAATTTCGGCTAAAAAAATACATTCACAAAAAAGTAGCAAAAATAAAAACCTCA
>JAQGCP010001852.1:0-11488 GCA_034699885.1 Acrobeloides thornei | reverse complement strand
GGGTCATACAGTTACTTTTAGGCCACAATTGAAAAAAATCTGAGACTATGACTTTTTTGCTTGGTACCTTCATCTTCGAAAACCTTCAGACAATCTGTCTTAAAAAGCTTCTAGAGATTCATAATAACGAATGCAATTTTATGAGCATTTTGGAAATGTTTCGAATTATCCAGTGCCAAGAGTATTTTGTATGAAAAAGTTTGATCCTGAAAAAAGTCTAAATGGAGTTATTTTTATGGAGGATTTGGGTGGTTTAGCTAAATCACATAGTTTTGTGCGAACTCTTAGGATTGAACAAGTAAAAAAATTTCAAATAAATATTTAAGAATAGAAAAACATGTGCAATGAAGATTGATAATGTTCACTCGCCGATATGAAAATTTTAAAGATTTTAAACATTAAGTCTGAGCACATTTTCTGATATTTAAAAAAATAAAAAATAAATTTTTCGATGCGGATTTTTATTAACCAACCTGTAAATTTCAAACATTTAGGTTAAAAATCTTGTCGAAAATTTGTCAAGATTTCATGCTTACCAATTCAAACACGGAAATACAAAATGGAAAGGGCTAATTTAATAGATCTCAAACTGATCAATCAATGCATGAAGAAAAATGCAAAGCTATTCGGGGCACAAAAGCTTATAATAAAGGTAAATTTCGCGCAGAGCCCGGGCTGCGTACATTTGTGTTTGTTTCATACCCCTAGACAAGCATAAAAAACGTTTTTCCGAAATATTTTTTCACGGTTAAAGTTTTTTTAAAAGCTAGCCACGCTATTAAATCCGTTATAAAAAATGGCGTGGAAAACTATATAACACTTTGAGTAAAACTTTATCCCTATTGGGAAAATCGAAAATTATACATTTTACGGTTTTCGTTATTTTTTCTCCTGTCTACTATACTGTTTTCTCGAAAACGGATCTAACGATTTTTCTGATTTTTTGATACATGTTTCAGGGTGATGTGCACAACAACTTATCATTTCGCTTTTTTGAGAAAAACTCTTATAACCGTGATATTCGCATTTGTGTGTCGGTAACCCCCCCCCCCCCGTTTTTGTGACTCATAAAAATGGACTTTACTGAACTTGTTTATTTCATCTTATAATGAGCCAATTTTTCATATTCGGGGGGTTTTTGAGTATGGGAAACACGAATCCGAAGGAATTAAACAACTTTGATCCCAGGGGATACCCCTATTGGAAAGAGTACCCAAAAAAGGGGGACTAAATGTTGAGGGTGTATATGTTGCGTCCGATTTTGAATTTTGCCCGACTCTGAATCGGACACCCGATCTTGAACGAACAATCTTCGTTCAAGATCAGGCGCCCGATTCAGAATAGGGCAAAATTCAAGATTGAGCGCAACATATAAACTATATAAGTGCCAAGAGCAGCTCAGAGATCGGCATTTTTAGGTCTCATGAGCTTGGCGGAGACTTTCATTCTCAAAATATTTTATTCAAACTTGAAAACGACGGATTTATTTCTAATAAGGTTATTAGTATAGTCGATTTTCAAGCGATGTGTAAAGGTTTAGAATGTTTATTTTTTCTTTAATTTTGTTTCAATTTCAGGCAACCCAGCACTTGATCTTGCTAGATTGATGGTGACTAGCGTAGATGCTGAAATTCGAAGGGAACTTGAAACTTTTATTTTCGAATTTTATCTTTAAAAACAAAAAGATGTCTTAAAGATATTTATTTAAAAATAAACACAAGAAATTGCATACAATATATTATAAAAAGAGATCATAAACTTATTACTAATTGAAATGAGGAAACATTTTGCACCATCATTTTTGTTCAAAAATTTTTCATCATTTAGCCAAGCCTTCTTTAGTCATAAGTACTTTTGGGTGATATGCATAATGGCGTCCAAAGCTAAAATTAAAAAATTAAATTTTTATAGAATTTAAGCTGAAGGTTATTCCAAAAAACATTATTTTGCAAATTTTCACAAAAAATTTAAATCGTTTTTCTAAAAACACTGGGGGTGGGGTTCTATGCGAGAAATTGTTTGAGCGCATTGTTGAACCTTGAAAATGCCTCTTTGAGCCTAAATGCCCAAAAACCTCATAAAAGAGCGATGAAGAACATTTCGTATTTAATATTTTTATCAAACATTTTATTATAAAAAATACCCTCTATGCTTATTCACACCGTAGTTAAATCCATAAGTTTGTTGATGAACTGGGTGATAAGGAGGTGCATAAAAGAATGGCTGAAATATAAGAGCATCTAGGAATACTCCCTGAGAATTAGCAAAAATACTGGCAAACAATAAATAGTATATCAATTTCATTTTCTGGCAATTTTAAGAAAAAAATTTACAAATGAATTGGATAATTTGGTTTTTGTGCTCGCAAAAAATGTCTTATATAAAGTAATTGCATCACACATCACGTGATACCGATCTTTTACTTTGAACCTTGTTTAAAAACTTTTCCGCGTGTACATGCCATTTCCAATGCCGTTAGTAATGTTTCACATTAGTATCACATGAGCTCGAGTTTATTTTCATGGAGGCCTTTCTCTAAGACGATAATTTAAAAACGTGAAAACTACAAAAATTGGTGTATTTACGAAGTTTCGAAAAAATATTTTCCAACCAAAGAGTTCATTGAAACAAACGCGACTAATATCTAAAACAAATTTCCTTTTTAAAAATTTCTTATTTTATGCACTAAGGTTTTTAGGAGATATATCAGTGTTTTTTGCATCGAAATTGTATCGATTTTGTATTGCTCACACATTAACTCATAGAGTGCGAGTTCGATCCCGTGCCCTCGGAGGGATAACTTTCGCGGTCAAAATAAAAAATTCAGATTCGAGTTCCCCATGACGAAAAACTCCAGGGTACAAAAAATTAGCTGGTTTGGGGAACTTTTAATAAAACGTAAAACTTATGTTCGACGGCGGGGGATTGAACCAGCGCTGTACATATCAAAAATGCTATATATGAAAAAGTTAGAACAGAAAAATGATATACGACCAAAGATAGGCATATGCAAAAATTTCATGAGCATCGAAAAAACTTTAGGGGCTATCTATACTTCAGTCGCGAGCCTGCGACTGACCCCTTCCGGAATAAGAAAGTTGTCGCAAGCTAGAAAAATTAGTAGAATACACCTAGAAACCTCCAAGAAATTGGCTTGCTAACTTTTGACTCTGATAAGGGGTCAAATAAGGGTCTTTTTATACTTCAAGTCGCGAGCGCCGCGAGGGCAGTCGCGGCGCTAGCGATTTGAAGTATAGAGAGGCCCTTACAGGTGTATAAAAAACCTTTATGTCAAACCTTTAAGAAAAATTTAAAATTGAAAATACGCAAAAAAAACCCCCGGTTTTTTCATAAGTAAAAGTAAAAATTTCAATGCTTTAGCCATGAGACCCATAAAATTGCGAGCGGGAGGGAATTTTTTTCCATAATTTTAGCTCATGACCGGGCCTATCCAAAATACTTTTCGTTTTTGTCCGCGTCAGATTTTCTGAGATACTTTCCAGACTTTGTTTACGAGGGATCTAAAATTACAAGGACCCAAAAATGTGTCAAGCGATAGTTCATTGAATTCCTTAACGCATTCCGAATAACTTTAAAGTCTGTTTTTTCGCAAATACCCTGTTGTGGATTTGTAGTTTGTACATTTTTGTAGTTTGGGCTCCATTCCGAAGTCGTAGGTTCATTAAAAAAACACCAAAATCAGGGCGTTAGGAAATAACCTTTCTCTCTCTCTATAGCAGATCCATTTTTGAATAATTTATTATTATTTTATTTTGTAAAATATACCCAACTTTTTAACAAAAAAATCAAAATTTGTATTCATTATTTGAAACAATTAAACTGGCACTTTCTTTTATTTCTAGTGTTTGTACACTAGAATTTTGCTCCGACATAAATACTCGCTTTTTCTTATTATGCACTTCTGTTAGCCTTTGATTCCAATCGTCTTCCACTTCTTTACTGATAGAAAATTTTAGGCTTTGAGAAATTGAGCTTCTTCTATTTTGATTTTTTGAAAAAATTGAGCGTAAAATATCATTATTTTGATGGTCTCTTTTGCTTGTTAAAGGGTTTAGCTCAGCGTTTGGATTGTAAATTTTGGAGTCTTTTGGTGGAACATATTTGATATGGCATATGGATTTGATGCAGTTAGTTAAAGCAGATACGCTTTTACGGAAATCTCGCATTCGAATAGTGTAGATAAGGGGGTTGGCAAGAAATTTTAAGGCAACCTAAAAAAGTTGATAATTTTTACTTTTAAGATTATAGAGGAGGTCTTAGATTTTTCCTATTCTACCCCCACCCCACTACGCCTATATACAAAAACGGAAAGGTAGGCATTTAATGTAGGAGACCAGTGGCATAGCCATTACGTCATTGATGGATAAAACACTTTTTACAAAACTTACCATAAAATTAACAGTGCCATTGATGGCAAAACCCGTTTCAAAGCTAATATCTTTAAGATAAGTAAATATGCAACCTTCGTTACAAACCATCACAAAATATAACAAACATGCACCCCAAGAAATGGCAAAACTTGACAAAACCAATAATGTTGTAAATATTAGTTTTAATTTCGACTTCATCCTACTTTTATATTCGATTTGGTCAGAGTCACTAAAAAATAATAAAATATTTATTAAAAAAATAAATAAAACTGCTTACCACATGCTATCAATCCTATTCCTAGAAGGTCCTAACAACCTGATTAAAATCATTATATAAACAGCAAATGTCGCTAGCAGAGGTATTAAGAAGGAGATAAATATGCAAAAACGGAAAGGTTGGCGGTTGTAAAAACGAAAGACACATGCTGGATTTCGAAATCCATCGTTTGGAATAACGATAAACCATATGAGCACAAAGAATAAAGGAATTATCCAAAATAAGAAGATGATAAAGCGTTGTCGTGAAGTTGTAAAGTAGCGCTAAATTTGTTAAATTAAGTGATTTAAAAAAAGTCGGATTTTTGAGAGTTTCCGAGAAAATTTTCGCAAAATAAAAATTTTATCTTTTTTCTTAAAATAACCCTAATAGTCTTCTATGCGAGAAATTGTTTGCGCATTGAAAAATCTTAAAAACGCTTTCCTAACAATGCATAGCAGACAAAACGGTACTTTCTATTTTGTAAGGGTTTCGGACTGATTATGGGTCAGAAAGAGTTTTCAAAGTTGGAAATGATACAAACGATTTCTCGCATAGAAACTCCCGCATAGGATTAAAAAAAATTCCCGCATTCAAAGAGTGTAGCTAGGGGACAGCGGGGATGGGGGACGCAGTAGCATATCCAGGACCGCCACCCGTAACTGAAAATAGGTAAGAAATGTAAAAAATAGAAAATTTTCGAAAATTTTATTGGAACATGTTTTTGGGGTTTCTTCCAGAAGCCGAAAAAGTCAAAATCCTCGATACACAACTAGGGGCACGTACCCCCTAAAAAAGCTTTAAAAAATATAAAATTTTCCTAATTGTCCCCCTTATGTTTATCCGAAAGCCGGCCAATAATTATATCGAGCAACGGTCAGTTGGTGACATAAAATTTCTTCCAGGGCTTAGGCCTAAGCCTAAGCATAGGCCTAAGCCTAAGTCTAGGCTTAAGCCTAAATCTGAGCCCTTAGGTCTAAACCTAAGCATTGGCCTAAGTCTAGGCTTAAGCCTAGGCCTAGGCTTAGACCTAGACTTAGGCCTAAGCCTAGGCCTTGGTAGAGATTTTATGTCACCAATTGATAATTTCTATCATCAGTTGGTGACAAAGATTTATGTCACCAACTGACAATTACCCATTATATCAGAGTCCTCCATTATGATTTTTTAAAATTTTTTCAAAAATATTAATTTTGATAACATTTACCTAATTTTTTAATCGTTTTTATAAAAAATTTTCCTTAAAAATTCAATTTTTTCAACGAAAAAATATTTGATTAGTGCCCCCTCCCAAACTTCATTTATGGATACTGTACTAACAAGGAACACTTGTGAGGATTTTTAGTAAAAATATTTGGCAAAAACTTCTATAAAAAATAGCAAAATTCGAGTTTTTATGGAACATCCTGTTAATTAACTAAATTTTGGGACTAGAACTTTTCTTATAATTTAGGTCCTTTGGGTTCGAGAATTTTTTTAGAATTTATTTTTTTAGCCTAGACGTGACTTTTTTAGACTATTAATTTACCTTATAATCAAGTGGACGTAAAATCCCAACAAAATGATGAATGGCTAACGCTAATATATGCAAATTTGAAGTTAACATTGCAGAAATCCGGAAGATTTCTAGCACAGCTGCAGTGCATTCGTCTCCTTTCTTCATATTTAGAACTATAGGCATGTAGCTATTGACAAATAGGCCTAAATTTATATTATAAAAAATGGATATCATTTTGTAAGAAAAAACCAGTCTTCGGATTTTCTTCAAAAAATCTTTTTATTGTCAGATCTTGATGAAAATTGGAGTAATATAAAGATTTCTCTTTTTAAGAAAAATCTGATAAAATCATAGTCCTACTCCTATATTAGTTACCTGTCATGAGTAATAAAGCTGTCCAAGCATCAATCAAAGCTAGGCTTATGCATAATTTATTGTATGAGCTGATTGGACGCTTGAGCCATTGTGAGGACATTACTATCAATCCATTTCCGATTATTGCCAGCTAAAAAATAATTAAATGTACGTACTGATTGAAGAAAGGGTGTTGAGAGACGTTGATTAATTAGATATTGGTGAAAGATAAGTTAGGATCGATGGCATAACGATTTGATCTTAGAGAGGACATAGACTTGGGTATAGCTAACTAGATCCAGTTGCAGAAAACCCAGGCTTGGACAACATCTATCCCTTGCCTATATCCATTTTCAGTATTTGAAGAAAGCAATGGGTAATAACTCTTTTTTATATAATTTAATAAATTATACCAATAAAATAAAACTCATAAGCGGCACCAACCATATATAAACCCTTCTAGCGATTTCTATTTTTGATAAAAACCATTCTGAAGGGACCTGCATTTGTTGTGCCATAACTTCTTCATCCATTATCTTCCGTCCAAGTTTCAATTTTCAAAGCTTGCCTAAAAGCGCTCGTAGACAGCTGAGTGTTTAAATAATTATTTCAAACAAGGAAGAAAGCATAAAAATGAGGACATAAATACGCGGAACTCAACCTTTTCAAGCAATTATAGGCTTAGTGAAGAATTAATTTTTTGAAAAAGCCTAAACATTAGGCTTTTCTTCAATGAATAAATGACGTTTTTTATGACTAATATTGGACTTTCGAACTTGTCCTACAAGAAAATCTAGATTTTATGACCGTATTGATATATGCATGATTTGATTTAGTGGGGGGATGGTTGAACGTGAAAATGCATTTTTTTAAATAGCCATTTAAAAAAATGATCAATAGCACGTTTCGCTTGCTAGTGATAAAAGAGGGGTGTACAAAATGGAAGAGAGTACCCCTTTTTGCTAACGCAAGTGCGCTCCGCGCGCTAATAAGGATGCACAAAGTTAGAGAGAGAAAAATAACGTCGGCATAGTGTTCCCCATGTCGAAAATCCCCTGGGTACAACAATTAGTCAATTTGGCGCATTTTTTGAAAATTTGAATTTTTTTACCCCTGAGGTGGGTTACCCCTCTATGTAGGGGGTACACCTTAGGTTAAAAATGAAAAAAAGCACAGGAATCGTGTTCCCCATGTCGAAAATATCGAATAGAAAAAATTAGCCGATTTGGAGAACTTTTTGAAATTCGCATATTTAAAAATTTTTAGGGGGTAACCCCTAATTTGTTAATTTTTACAAAAAAAAACTTTTTAAAATCATTATCACTATTGTGATCCACATAGTCGAAAACCCCGAGTACAATAAATCAGTGCCTGAAACGCTAAAATGATCGAGATACAGCACACCCTATAAAAACCATTAAAAATTGAAAAATTAAATTTTTTTAATTCGTTGAAGGGTACTCCAATTTTTTTGTTTTCTGCATACCTACCCCCTACCTAATAACTTAAAAAACACCGCATGTCAATCCGATTGACCGTTCGGAAAATCCGTTCCCGAGATCTCGGGGTGACGTACAGACATAGGAATAGGCTTTTAGTATTTATGATTTTGCCATTTCGAGGAAGGGGCTTGACAATAAACCTGGTTAGACTCCCCCCCCCCCCTCTTTTGGATACGGCTCTGCTAGAGTTGATAGACACAAAACTTGTCTTGGATATATATCTAGTGTGGATAAAAAAATAAAATTTTTGTAAATTCTATCTCAACGACCGCATTAGAAAATGAAATCATCTTTTATGTAGAAATCAAGTCTGAGTCTAAATTTACTGAAGCAATAAAAATTAATTAAAATGTACAAGGATACAAACAAGTACCATATATCAAGCAAAACAATAGAAAAGCAAAAATTTTAAGCTTTAGAACAGAAGCCTTAAACTGGAACTAATTTAGGCATTTAATAATCATCTTCCTTCTCTGGCTAAAATTTTTTGCAAACAACCCACTTCAAACCCTAGCGGAAATTAAAATAAGGTTTCAAATTCATATCTGATCATATTGATGCCTAGACTCTAAATATATTAAATTAAATTTTTTAATATAAATAATGATAGAATCATGTAAGCATCAAAAAGAGAAAAGTACACTCAAAAATTTGCAGGAAAATCCACTTTTTAAAATTAATAGTGGTGAAAAAAAGTATAGGATTTTATTGAAAAAATTCCTTAAATATGTTGGCTTTCAGTTCAATTGCACAATTCATATGGCTATATACAAAGTGTTCGCTTTTTGAAACTTTTGAAACAATTTCAACAAAAAATGAATAGATGCCAAAATCGGGGTGTTATTTGCGATACTAGAATTGTTGAATCTTAAAATCAAGTATCTTCTTGAATCAAGTATTTTTTGCATAAAAAATTATAATTGAAATAAATGATTGATATCTAGCTTAAATAAAGGCATATGTCCCTTCTTGTTTCATGAAGACATTAATGATCATACTTTCAATTTTTTGATAAATATTTTCATTAAAGGACCAGACCACTCGGAAAAAGTTGGGCATTTGAAAAGTTAATAAAAAAAAATGAAGCATTTTTTATTTTATGGCAACCTCTGAATCGTTTTTTGTCAAGATAATTGCGTTTGAAATTTGAATTTTTGTGCATATTTTCGTTGTAATACACAAACTTGTTTGAACTAAAAACAGCAAATTTAATGTAAATATCTTTACAATTATAAATTATGAATTGTTTACGATTAAAAATTTTTTCCAATTTTGAGCTAAATTTACGCTAGGAAAGATATTTATATTGAAATTTGCCGTTTTAGTTTAAAAAATTCCAAAAAGTTTGTGTATTAAGACGAAGACATGTACACAAATTTAAATTTCAAAAGACAACGAGAGCGATTCAGTGGTTGCCATAAAAAGAAAAAATACTCCATTTTTCATGAACTTTCCGAATATATAATTTTTACACAACTTTTTTTCCGAATGGCCTCGTGTTGGGAAGCCATAGAACACTTAATCCCAATTTTTCAGATTTTTGATTCGTTAACTGCATTATTTCAAGCTAGATCGTCAACGTGAGAAATTTTCATAAACGTGAGAAATTTTTTTTCTTTAAGTGCATCGACATGGGGGTGGAAAGTGAAAGGACAAAATTTAATAGGATTTAAAAATTTTTTTAAAATATCAATCAAAGAAATGGTAATATTCATTGAAATAATATTCATAGAAAAACCCCCTATAGGGTTATTTTGGTGAAAATTAAGACACTGTCTCTGTAAGAATCGACGATTGATCAAAAGACACTGGCACCACATGTCGCAGAATTTTTCGGCAACCAAAAAATTGATCTGGCCGATGTATTTCAACAAGGAGAACATTTCTAACGTATTTTTGAAAAAATCTGAAAAATTTTTTTTGACATCTTTTTACTAGTGCCAGGTGAGTTTCCGACAACTTTTGGAGTGATTTTCCCATGAAATAATCGAAATCCTAAAAACCATGAACATCCCTATATGTAGGGCTGAAAAAAATCCTCATAGAAAAGCCCTTTCTAGAAGACGATAAAAATAAAATCTAGAAATAAAACTGAGCAAAGACTTAATTAGCTGAATTTCGCTCAGCGCCAAGTTTTATCGTCTAGTGGTAATCCGAAGAAATTAAACAAAAAGGAAAAGGTACAAAAATATTAGGACGCTAGTTGGAGTCGAACCAGGGTTCGTTACATGCAAATTTTGTCAATTTGCACTGCGCCATGAACGTTGCCAATTTTTGGCAACTTTAGCATATTGTGGCTCGCTCAGCGTGCCGTTCGAAGTCGCTGCTCTGAGTCGCCGCTCGGAGATCCCGAGAGCGCCGGGATCTCCGAAATCGTTACTTTTATAATATTTTAAATCAAAATTAAAAAAATAAATAAAAGCAGACAATGTTTTTTCTCTAATATTTTCTATACGCCTTTTGAATGCGTAATTCCTATTTTTTGCTACTATAAAATTTTTTTCCACAGTCCTTATTAAAAATTTACGATTGAACAAAACTTTTTCAAAGATTTCTTAATTAAAAAATTTGAGCAACTAGACAAACACCCAATGTCCTAACCATTCGACCAAACCTGAGACTATATAATGCTCATTACCTTTTTTTATGAATATTATGTCATAAAAGAGTAATGTCTGGATTCAAAATTTTTTTAATTATTTTTTTCAAATTAAAAAAAAGAAACGTTAAAATGTTTAGAAAATGCAAAAAGATAGTAAAAACAAAATAAAAATTATATCGTAAAAAATTTAAAAAATCAAATTTTCTTTAAATAATTTTAAAAATTCAAACACGGGGAGAAGCCGTACTCTGTGCGAAGCCGTAGACGAGTCGTACTCAGTGTGAAGCTGTAGGCGAGCTATACTCGGTGAAACCGTAGGCGAGCTGTGTTCGGAGCGAAGCCGTAAGCGAGCGCACTTGAGGCGAATCGCACTCTGTGTGAATCCGTAGACGAGCCGTAATCAGGGCAAAACTGTAGGCGATCCTCACCCGGGGCGAAGCCGTAGGAGAACCGCACTTGGGGCGAAGCCGTACTCTGAGCGAAGTATACTCGGGTCGAAACTGTAGTCGATCCTCACTCGGGGCGAAGTCATAGGCGTGCCGCACTCGGGGGCGAAGCCGTACTCGAGGAGAAGAGTTATCAAAGGAGTTGCACACCAAGGTCAAAATAACGGTGCGGACAGATTAGAAAAAGCGTTCTGTAGGATTGTAGAACTTATTTGTCTGAGCAACTTTAATTAAGGCGGTTTAAAAACTTATCGCTCATTTTTGAGTTATTAGCCTGACAAGATAGTCTTAACCCTTCAAAAAAAACATAAGAGGGACCCTTATCTCCGAAAAAATTTTCAGAAAAATTTTTGCAAGAAAGTCCCTATAGGGGTAATTTCTAGGCGAAAAATCGATTGCGCGCATTTTCGAAGCATGAAAAATTAAGTTTGACCCTGAA
>JAQGCP010001851.1:0-11492 GCA_034699885.1 Acrobeloides thornei | reverse complement strand
AACGATTCAGAACATGCCGTAAAAACAAAAAATGCTCCATTTTTCATGATCTTTTCGAATATATCATTTTTTCATATAATTGTAACTTACTGGACTGGTCCTTTAAGAGTGAAAGGAAAGTTGATTGGAATATCTTAGTTTCAAGCTCCATGGACAATCTTTTAACTATATAAGACTTACTTTTAACGGAGTGTCTTGGATTGCGCAAGCACCTACAAAGGCCACAACAACGGCAACAACATTGACAGTGAGTTGAAATTGCAGAAATTTAGCAATTGAATCATAAACATTTCTTCCCCACATAACTGCTTTCACAATTGATGTAAAATTGTCATCGGTTAAAATAATGTCAGACGCTTCTTTTGCAACATCAGTACCGGCAATACCCATGGCAAAACCGACATCAGCTTTTTTCAAAGCGGGTCCATCATTTGTACCGTCACCTGTCACAGCAACCACTTCACTAAAAAAATTAAATAAATTTTCAAAAAAATCATGCTTCCTTACCGATTTTCAGTAATTTTACTTTCAATAATTCCTGTGACAAGTACGTATTTATCAGTTGGTTGTGCGCGAGCAAGTACTCTCAAACGAGGCCAAATTTGATCAAATTTAGCTTGACTAAACTCTCCATTTTCATCACGGATGCGTGCATTAAATTCTTTTCCTTCAAGTGCAATAAAATCTTCTCCAGGCTTCAAAATTCCACAAGATGTTGCAATAGATCTAGCGGTATTGATATTGTCTCCAGTGACCATACGGACAGTGATGCCAGCTCGTTGACATTTGGCAATAGCTTCGGGTACTTCTAAAATAAATAAAAAATGTTTTAATCATAAAATTATGATTCTGTTAGAGGCTTAAAGATCAGAGTTTGCTTCTCATGCCATAGAATGGGGTGGGTGGGGTCCAGTTCTATGGGGTATTAAAGGCAATAGCATAATTTCTGCCGCCGGATGGGAGGGGGTGTCATTGTGGCTTTAGAGCTCAGAGATGGTCGGGGCCTTTTATAATCCCTCTGAAAAAATAAGTTTACCTGGACGAACAGGATCTTGAATGCCAAAAATCGCCACGGCAGTCAAATCATTCACAACAGCATCTTCATTATCCCAATCAATTTCTCCAGCGTAGGTAATTTCATTTTCAGCCGGATTGCTAGTAACATAATCCTTATAGGCAATACATATTGTTCTTAAACCATCCGATGCCATAGGCTCGATGACTTCTCTAACTAGCCTATCTTGATCTTTTTGAGTAAACCTTTTCAGCTGGCCATCTTTGCCCATAAAATATTTGCATCTAAAATTTTATTTATTTCCAATTTATTCATTTTTATTTACTTCTTAGTTATAATTTCTGATGCTCCTTTACTAAACACCCTGTATCCACGTTCAGTTTTTAAAACTGTAGACATAGATTTTCGAACAGAATTGAACGTGTACACTTTATAGATGGATTTCTCTGGAAATTGGTCCCGGATAGATTGATAGCTTTGACCAAGAGCAAGAACAAATCCGAGCATAGCACATTCGGTTTTATTACCGAGTTGAGACATCTGTTCTCCGGCAGATTTAGGAGGAAGCACTTGTGACGAGTAACTGGAGTTGATTGAAACCAAATGGACCAGTATGTCTTTGGTCGCGTCGTTCAATCTTTCCCATTTTGGTGTTTCTTTGTAATGAACGTCTATAACATTAATAATTAAATATTTTTTAAATAGGTTTAATTTACCATTAATATAACTTTGCACTACAGTCATTCGATTTGTTGTTAAAGTACCAGTCTTATCTGAACAAATGCTTGTTGCGTTACCCATAGTTTCACATGCATCCAAATGCCTTACAAGATTATTATCTTTCATCATCTAAAAAGAATAATGTAAAAATTTACACATTAAAAAATGATTAAAATTATAAGGGTACAAAGTACCCTTACTAGGTATGAATGGCAAAAAAAGACCGGAGGCGATGGCCAAATGGTCCAAGGCACCGCTCGTCCAATATGGCAATAAAGCAACGTTGGGCCCGCAGGTTCGACCCCACAGGGCAAAATATTGATTTTCAAAAAACCTTCTTTTAAAAACAATGGAGCAAAAATTTATTTTGCTTGCAATTTTTTGTAAAAATCAAAATTTTTGCTCTAGCAGGATCGAACCTGCGGGCCCAACGTTACTTAACCTACCAGATAGGACGGACGGTGTCTTGAATCAATTGTCTATCGCCCGGACTTTTTTCAAATTTGTGCAGGGGTCGACCACTTTTTGCTTAGGGGTCGAAATTTCAATCCCGTTTTCACCTATGCCTGCTAGCCTTACCTTTTTGACAGAATAAGCCAGTGATAAAGTAACAGCTAAAGGCAAGCCTTCAGGTACAGCGACTACAAGAACAGTAACACCAATAATAAGGAAATTGATGAAATACTGGAAGTGTGATAAACTAAAGGATTCCTGTTCTACGGCATATTTTGAGACGCAGAATCTTATAACCAAGATAAGTACAGTACATCCGGCAACGAATGAGCCTTAATAGTAATTTTACTTTTATCAGATGAACTATAATAAATATACCTGCATATCCAATTTGTATAGCCAGTCTTGTCAATTTTGCTTGTAATACAGATCGTTCTTTTTTGCCTTCGACTTCGACTTTACCTCCTTCTTCTGTCTCCGTGACACCGGCCGGGGCGCCATTAAAGCCATCCACTTTTAAGTCTTAATTTTTTTGAATTTTAAGAAAGAAAGGCTAGAGTGTGAACTTTATATCTCAAACTTGATTTGACATGACTTGACTTGACATCAAGTTCATTTGCTTCAATTTTTTATAAAAACCGACAAAATCATAAGAAAAGATCCTTCATAAAATTTTTATTTCAATTCAATTTTTTCGCACAATTTTGTCAAATCAAGTTGGAAAATATGTGTAAGTTCACATCCTACTCAAGACTATAGAAAATAAATTTACACAAATTAGGAAACAGTGACAGCGCTAGGATTACGTTTTAGATTGTTCACCTTTTCATCATAAATATATAAATTTATTTTTAAGTATGTTCTTTTTGAATACCCAAAAAATAGTCAGGAATTGCTATTTTATTTGAAAATTTGAGAGTTAATCCAATATAGTCAACTCCAAGCCGCTAAGCAGATACTCTCAATAAACCGCCACATCGGGTCAAGTTCCGGCGAAAACCAGTATAATTTGTAAGTCCCCACTCTCGATAAGCCTCTATTCTGAGCAATCATTCTGAGTCATTTCCCCCAGAAGTGGCAGATTAGAGAGGGAGAGTCGACTGTAATTATAGATCTGAATTTGCAACGCTTTTTTGCAAAAATAGTAAGAAAGAAATTTCCCCCCTCATCTTCCAACACTGTCACTGTTAGAAAATGTAGAAAATAATGTAAGAAATTGAAAATATATTTATAAGAAAAAGAGGATTTAAAGAATGTTTTTTAATAAGAAAGACTGTAGTGCAAACTAACAAGGAAGGGTATTGAATTATCCAATCGTTTTTCAAAAATTTCTTTTGCCATATTGTAGAGAACCCCCAACTTCATGTCAAAAGTGAAGAAGTTTGTTCAAACAGTTTGATTTGACAGTTCTAGAGAGTTTCAAAGTTTTGCCTATATAGTGCTTTTACTTATTCAATGATTGGAACATACTTCCTTCTCTTTTGACATGAAGTTGGGGGTCCTTTACAATATAGCGGAAGAATTCTTAAAAAGCGATCGGGCAGTTAAAAACCCTCCCTTGTAAGCTAAATTTTTTAAAATATTGTATTTCGAAATGATACATTGATAAATAAATAATTTTATATGAAATATGAGCTTTTATGCTGCTCATTCTATATTGAAAAGCAATACGATGAGCATGCTTTTTCGCAATTGGGAAGCAATATGTTTAGCATATTTAATAATTTTTCATTGCGATTTTTAAAAATTTAATTTTAGACACAAAACCACAATTAAGACAACAAAATGAAAGTATAAATCATGCAAATCTAATTCTAAGATTTAATAATTGAAGAAAATTTTTTTTATATGAATTTTAAATTTTAACACGCTATACTTACTGTTTGTTTCATTCAAAAGAGCTTGTTTGGTGCCATCTTCCAACGAGGCAGCGGCCAAATCGTTGCCTAAAATTAACAGGCGAAACATAAGAGCAGGAAGCACATCAAATTTAAAAGTTTAAAAATGTTTTGGTTCTCACCACATACACTAACAATCTCGCACTACTAACACATCAAGCTTTATAGTGGGTTTTGAGAAAAAAATGTTCTGATTTTTAGTAACTATATATAAGATTGGAACAAAGATTTTTCGGCACCTTCTGATGGTTTGAGTTTCTAGGTGTTTGAAGTGATAAAAAATCGGCTCTATTTTTTGCCTGTTTTGCCGTTTTTGCCTCGGAATTACTTGCATACTGGGCGCAAGCACTTTCGTAGCAGAAAAATAATGGTATTTAAAGGTTGACTCGCTTTTTGCCATGAATTTTCTACCACGGAAATGCTTGTGTCACAGAAATGCTTGTCCAGTTCGCAAGCTATTCTTCGGCAGTGGCAAACAATCGAGTCGATTTTTTGCCACTTCATTCTGACGCCGAACACCGAGCAACTAAGCTTAGCAGGTGCCAACAAAATTTTTATACCAGTCTTAAATTGTAATTAATCTAATCAAAATGGAATGCATAAAAACGGTTAACAAACTTTGTTAGAATTTATAAAAATAGCGTGTTAATTTTGAATAATTGTAAGTTATTTGAATTTTATTATTATTTTACAGTGTTTTATGCTTATAAAGTGCGATGGAAAAACATATGCAATAAAATTGTGTG
This sequence comes from Acrobeloides thornei, assembly GCA_034699885.1. Classification (NCBI taxonomy): domain Eukaryota; kingdom Metazoa; phylum Nematoda; class Chromadorea; order Rhabditida; family Cephalobidae; genus Acrobeloides; species Acrobeloides thornei. Next base: position 6,660 of record JAQGCP010001851.1, on the reverse strand, counting down.
ATTTGGCAAAGCAACAAGGTGTGTAAGCTAAAGCGATTAGAAAAGCGGAGAAGAATAGAGTTATAGCGTTAGAAGACAAAAGGCATATGAGTTAAATATGACTTTTTTAAACACATTTTTGTTACGACCAGTTGGTACATAAACTTTTTTATTTCTCAAAAATTCCTACTATTTACAAGTATTATTTATAAGGCTACAACTGGTTATAACGTCTTTTATATAAACATTTCTTACCTAGTCCATCAAACGATCCAGCCGCGTATGGAATCGAGCGGCGAATGCGCACTGCAAATCTTTGTAAGTCACAGAAAATATTAGTTTTTATTATAAAGGGCTGTTAAAAAGTCTTTTAAGTGCAAAGCAAGGGAGTTAAAGCGAAGGAAATTTCAAACAGGGTAAAATTTTAAAACTAACAGTATAAGTAGAAAACCTAATCCTCTCACTCTTCTACCATTCATTTTCCTCGTGCAAACTATTTTTGTGCTTACACTAATTTAAAAATATCTAATCCATGAGTATTTTCTACCAAGAGTATAGATTCGACACCGATGGTGCAGGCGCAAATGGCAAAAAATTCGTCTTTAGAGAAAAAGGTTCGACCTCTAAGGTAGTTTTCTTTTTATCGATTCTCGAAAAATAATGTTAGATAAAATTGTTTTATAAAAGATTTGTTTTAAAAAATTTGTTTGATTCGATAAAAACAAATTTTCGATAATCGACGATCGAACCCTCATAGTTAAAGTTGAATTGTGTGCAACTTGCTCCTTCACTTGCATGATGATCGACGAACTTCTTTGGCAGGAAAATTTCTTATGAAGTAAATATAACAAACAATCATGTCAAGGCGTACCAAAATTCCGAGAAGGTGTTGGCAAGGATCAAAATTTAAAAATGTCGCGACTCAACTCGCCGAGCGCTTCAAAACGAGTACTAAATCATGGGCTTTTGAGAGTTTTATCCATGATCGAGTGGCTAAAGTTACAGATTTTCAGCTATAGGTCGGGGTTCGAAATCCCTAAAACCACATGATATGGTACTTGTTTTAAAGCGCTCGGCAAGCCGAGTCGATTGGCGATAATTTTTTAATTTCGATCCTTGCCAACACCTTTTCTGAATTTGGTGCGCCGTTATGTAATCACACACATACAGATTTAAGTCATGTTTTTATATGAATTAAGCTTACCAGATGCCTTGCTTTTTCTTCTTGTCTTTTTCTCTAAATTAGAAAATTTTAAAAATAAAACAAAGTTTAGTGCCAATAAATTTGCATTTTAGAGAATATTAAAATGTGGTAGAAATTCTTGATAGACAGATGTGTTTTTAGTTTGAAAATGGAAATTAAATTTTTTTAAAATAATTTTCTATAATTTACCTTCTTTTTTGGCTGCTTTTCTTTCTTCTTCAACAGCAGTCTTTGCTGCTCCAAGCAGTGTCATAATAATACCCGTTTGTGAATTAACACCAACTGCAGTGACAAGCATCCTTCCGCTACCTTCCATAACATGAGTTCCTAAATTTATAAAATTATGATCAATTTATCTTTAACGATTTTTACCAGAAAGTAACATAGGATCAACCTCTGGCGATTTTTTAATTTGATCAGATTCACCGGTCAATGATGATTCGTCAATTTTTAAGTCATTACTTTGAATTAAAACACCGTCGGCAGGTAATAAGTCACCTAGATATCAAAATTAACAATTCAGAGGGTAGAAAATCCTACCATATTTAACTTGTGCAATATCTCCAACAACCAATTCGTTCACAACAATTTGTATTTGATTGCCACCTCGTATAACAGCAAATCTGTGCTCGGTTTCAATTTTTGCTTGAAGGCCTAAAATTCAAATTTGCACAAAAAGTTTAACATGTGGGATGGAGAGACTTAAACTCATACGGGGACTGTCCCCCCCCCTCTCATGTAGCTAGCATCGAGCCAAAAGTTAAGACTCATATAGCCTCGGAGTGGTGAAGCTGAGTTGAGACTTCGGTTTCAAGTCTCAAAGCTATATAGCCGAGCCTCGGGATATAGCCCAAAACAAAAAAATTGGGTGCCGACTTTTTTTGTCGATAATATATAGCCCCGGGGTAGCTTTTCTCCACTCCTTGTTCATGTATGCTTAAACTTACCCCTAAATTGACGTTCTTTTGTATAATCATTAAGTGCTGTGACCAAAACAACAACTACAACAGAAATAAGAATGGCAACACCTTCAATCCAACCCGCGTCGTGTTCAGAATCATCAAGCCCCTCTAAAATATTTTTATTTATTACCCATTATGTTTTTTGTTCATATTAATTTAATTTTTTGATTGTATTTTAAGTTTAAAATTTTTGCAATTTGTTCAGGCTGAATACAATTTTTATTTCTTTGTTATATCAGAGCCCAGATCAATTTGAAATCCTGTCTATGTGCGAGCAATGACGTCAATGGTATATATTTTTGAATAGAAATACAGTCATTGATTGTTTGTTGTGGAATTAAAGTGGCAGCCCTAATAAACTTTCAACGCGAAATTATAAATCAACTGGTTTTAAAATTATGTGAGTTATCTATAAAACTTACTTCCTGAACCATCATCAGGTGGCCTATAAAATGATAATGCCAAAGATACAATTGCACTGACCAGTAATATTATTAAAGTGACATCCTAAAAATGTTAAGATTAGAGCATAAAAACCAAATTTTTGTGATTTTTGCTTAATTTTTGTCAAAAATTTCAAGTTTTTTGTTGCGGTGTGATGGGTATGTGTTCGTGGTAGTTCCCGATGGTCACCGGTCTGATGAGAGTCGCACCCAAAAACCTAGGGTTCACGTTCATAACATTTTTTAAAATTACACCAAAATAACCGTATGTTGGTTTTTTATGTGAGAAATCGATTGTGCGAATTGCAGAACCTTGAAAAGCTTCCCTCCCCAGGCAAATTTATGTGAAATCGACTAATTCAGGGGAGTGTTTTCAAAGTTTGGCAAGCGAGCAAACGATTTTTCTTATAGAAAAACCACTATAGGATGCAATTTAAAAAAAAACTAGAATTTAAAAAAATCGCAAAAATTCGGGTTTTTATATGCTCCACCCTGTATATAAGATTTATTATTAAAATATAAGATGACATACGGTCAAACCTCTGTTTTATGACACTCGGTGGGAGACGTAACGACCACGCAGCGATGCATGCGGGAAATTTGGATATATAAAGAAATCGACTTGCTATATATACCAAATTTTCCCGCCAGCATCCCTGCGTGGTCGCTGTTAATAAACGAAGGTTTGTCTGTATTAGATAAAATAAAAAATTTTGTACAATTAAAAAAATTTTTTTTAAATTTCGAATTAATTTTAATCAATAAGCCATATTAAGTTATTTTATATTGAGAATGAGTTTTAGGAGTCTCCCCTTCCATCCTCATCATATCCCCCATACTTTACTATCTCTTTGATTTTTAACGTTTGTTGTTATGATTATAGGAGAATTACATTTTGTGTTCGATTTTTATTACTCTACAACGAGATCCGTTTTTTTAATAATCAGCAAAAACATTAAATATTTCCTTTCCTTTTATTTTCTTACGGCCTATTGGAAAGCTAAAAATGCCGGGGCAACACGACGAGAGCCATGTTGTAGAGCACCAATTTCCGTTATTCATATAGACGTATTCAATCGGAAAATTCTCTCGCTATTCTTTCGAGTGGAAAGTGTCAGTTTTTGAGAAATTTTTTGGTGGCAACAATAAAAGGTGCAGCAAAGATTTATGTCGTGGGAAGAAAAATTCTATGCAATAGCTTTTACAATATTTATTTTAGAGTAGAAAATTTGCTGATGCTAAAAAGTGAAAAACAGGGTTCCCGATTCGAAGATAAAATTGTGACACAAACAGTGTCCTAAATTCTACGATTCTTCTCAAGTATTCCAAAGTTGAAAAATAGGTTATAAAAATTATTGTTGTTAAAGGGGGAGTCAATTTGCAGCAACACTAGCAGAGTTTTTATCATAACTTTTGATAGATAAATCCGTTTGACTTGGTTTTGGTGTCATTTTGAAGCTCAGATTCTGCTGCTGCAAAGTTGACTCCCCCTTTAAGATTTTTTGTCATGCTGGAAAGTCAAAGTTATGAAATAAATAAGTTTCGATAGCCATCGATTTTTTTCTTTCAAGCTATACTCAACGATTAAAGAGGAAGCCTGATAGGTATAATCTAACCTCCTCAAACCCCATCCAATTTGGGTGAAATTGCACGATGGCAAAACTAGTCTCTAATGAATTTTAATAATTTAAACTTTTTTTGCCAATTATTTACCCCATATTTCACATATTTGATTCAATTTGTTCCCTTTGTAGACATTTAGATTTAATTCTAGAATTGGTTTAAGCTTGTTCCCAATCCATTTTTGCCAATTTTTTAAATGCTTTCTGCGTCGGCGACGTCAGTTCTTTTGTGTGCGAATCTTTTCAGCTCTAATGATGGAAAGGAATAGGAATAGACGACGGCAATGAAGTTTAAAGCTTCCTTTGAGTGCAATCAATGTGTAAGTAAAAAAATCGCAAGAAGAGCACTCTTCAAAAATGCATCATTCTTTGAGGAGAGTGAACTTAAGCAGCCGTTAAAGCTTAGCCCCTAGAGGCCTAAGGCCATCGCCGAAGAAGTAGGAGAAGGAGAACAGCCACTCGAGTAGTTTGACGATATTTCCAAACAGCGTGCCGACTTTGGACGAAACAAAACACCATGAACAGCCGGACAGATGAAAAAACGGCTTCATCCTGGTTCGTTTGTTCCTTTGAGGGCTTCTTAAAATTGAATCAATACGGATATAGTGCTAAAGTGGAGCTTCGAAGACTTTTTTTCTTGTTAAGAACAGCTGCCATTAAAACGAATTCGGCGATTTGCGGTAAATGAGATTGTAAATTTAAATCACTTAGATTAAATGAGAAAGACGATTTTTTCAACAAAAAATTTAATGTCTAAAGCAATCTAAAGAGATGAAGCAAACATCTCTAGTAGTACGAAGATTTTTCCTTTTATGTGCCAAGTTAAGTGCAGTAGTAAAATTAAATGAATTTTGACTTATCAAATAGGGGTTTGACGTTGAGATAATTAATCAGAGGCTTTCTTATCAAAGATTGCTACTAGTACGTCAAATGTACAGAAATAGAACGACGCATGAAGAACGTGCAACAAAAAGCGAACAAAAAAAAACTAAAATGCTACACCAGAGTATCAGGAGAGTACCGAGGGCCGAAACGTGCTTGCGATTTCTCCAAGAATGACTCCGAGCAGACTCCCGAGCGTTTACTCTAAAGTAAAATGTGACACCGAGCGGCACTTCCCGAGAATTACTCTGGAGTAAAATATACCGAAAAAATAACATTTTTGATCAATCGTCCTCTCTCATCGTCCCCTACAATTTTTGTTTTAGCGTCGACGATTTAAATCAAACGTTCCCGAGATCGTCTGTACAGCGGAACACAAACATTACACGTTTATAGTATTAGGATTAGGATGAAAGAGATTTTTAATATTTGTAAAATATAATAAATTTTTAAAAATAAATTTGGTCCTGCGCAGGTGAAGGGTAAAATTGTTTATGGCAAAAAACAATAAAAAACGGTGTGCAGCCCCGAGGGACTGCGTGAAATTAATTGTACAAAATTTTAAATGGAATTTTTTGTAATTTAAAAAATAACCCTTCAATATATAGTTTTAGAATTTTTATAATACTCACTTGTAGGGCTTCCCAGACAAGTTGCAGGAAAGATTTTGGCGGTTGTGGAGGTATTTCATTGGCACCAAATACGGTTTTTCGCCGCTCTAATTCTTCATTATTCTGGGGTATTCCATTCGCAGGGTCCGTCCTCAGCCGGGCGCATAGACCTTCGACACTACCATAGTCAGCTTTTATCTTTTCACATGCTTCTGTACCACGAAGCTCCATAAGCAATTTCAGCTCATCTACTGAACATCCGTATTCTGTACCAGTGGCCATTTTGAGCAATTAAATTAAGAAAAAGAAGAATAAATTAAAGGCAACAAAGTAATAAAGGCAAATATGGTTGAGATCTGTTGGGGAGTTATCAACAATACGCTAATTTTCTAATTCTTGTAATTGAAATTCCCCGCAATAGACCCATTCACCTAAAAATTGCATTATTATGAATTTTTTATGAAATTGCTCCAAATTTTCTATTTTTTTTTGCCCTTTTAAAAAGCACTGAAGCGGAAAATAAGCGCGTCGGCGGTAAAGGAGGAGGAAGAGAAAAGAGTCTAATACACTCATCTACTAGAACGTCACCTTGGCGACATAAAATTTTAACGACTATTTTAAAATTTTATCAAGAATTATTGGATCTAATACAGTCGCCGCTCCATATAGTGACACCCCCAAACAGGGGTCGTTAAATCGAATTGAAAGGGGTGTCGTTAAATCCAGTCATACGTGATAAGAGTGTGTGTGCCCCCCCCCTCTTTCTTCTTAAAAGGCCAGAATTACCGAAAAAAGTATAAGGTAGTATCCTTATGTTCTGGGACCACTTCTTATTTTGCCCGACCAACTTATTAAGAAGTATGAATCTTAGCTCATAGGACACTTCTTAAAAAGTGTATTTTAGACTTCAGTTAGATTTTTAACATAATTTTTGTTATCAAATATCGAAATTTCGAA
>JAQGCP010001850.1:0-11495 GCA_034699885.1 Acrobeloides thornei | reverse complement strand
GAATTTTTCGGAAAAAGTGATGTCCTACAAAGTTGTTCAGAATTTTAAGGGGAACAACTTTGTAGAACATCACTTTTACCGAAAAATTCATTTAGGGTGTTAAAAAGTTGATTTTTGTCAAAAATTGACGTCCGGAGAACGGGCTCCGATTTGTTACCCCCTTTAAAAATGGCATTCGTTTAATAAAAACATAAATCGTAAGGTTCTTCGGTTCAAACTTTCTCGACACGTTCAAAAAGACCTGTTGGATCGTATTCAACATACTTTCTTTACCACTGAACAAAAATTTTATCGAAAAATAGTGAAAAATGCCGATTTAGGCGTATTTTTTGGGCCGCAAATACTTATGATTCATAAGTTATGAAACAACCTAATATATAAAGTATACAAATTATTTTAAGGTATTGAAGCCAAGTTTTTTGACGCGAAAATAAAATGACTCTAAAGAAGCGTGTAGAGGAAAGTAAGTTTTTTAATTTCAATGGGACACCATTTGCCCCATGGGGGACATTTTCTCCACACAAGGCTTAATAACGATGGGGTGGCCCGCCTGGCACTGGGTTCAAATTTTGGCTATTCCACAGCTCACAATTCGACAACTCACAAGTGGGGGTCAAAATTAAAAATTCCGACTCGAGTTTCCCCATGTCGAAAAACCCCTGAGTATAAAAAATCAGCCGATTTGAAGAATTTTTTGAAAATTCGTTTTTTTTCAAGGGGTCGAAAAAATATAATTTTTAAAAAGTTCTCCCAAATCAAATTTTGTACTTGAGGTTTTTTGATATGAGGAACTCGAAAAAGAAATTAAAAATCGCCAAAAGATGCTAAAGTTGAAAAAATCGAAAAATTCGATTTTTGACGAATTTTTTCGACCTGAAATTTTTTTTCAAAAATGACCTATTAGGGCTAATTTTTCCCGAATCTTGAAAATGCTTCCTTGACCCTGATTCAGGGAAACACGAGTGTGTATTGAAGCAAAAATCGATCATATACTAATTTCCCCGAATCAAGGTCAGGGAAGCGTTTTCAAACTTCAGACATGCACGCAATCGATTCTTCGCATAAAATTACCTCTAATAGGGTCATTTTTGAATCGAAAAAATGAAAAAATCGCCCAAATTCCGGTTTTTTATACTCCCTGTACTTATAAGTTGTCGACTTGAATAGCCCAAATCTTTCTTGATCCAAAATCAATTTTTTGCAAATTTAGAAGTAATGAATGATGTCATCCGACCATTGCGTAAACCCGATAAAGGCGGTGCCTGGAATGTCTTGGTGGTGGATCGTTTGGCAATGCGAATGTTGAGTGCATGCTGTAAAATGCACCAAATTATGGATGAGGGAATCACCATCGTTGAGGACTTGAACAAACGTCGAGAACCTTTGCATAACCTTGAGGCCATTTATTTAATTGCGCCGACTCGGGAGTCGATTGAGAAGCTCATACAAGACTTTACCGTTCGAATACAGTACAAGTGTGCTCACGTGTTCTTCACCGAATCATGTCCGGATCAGCTATTTTCTATGCTTTCCAAGAGTGCCGCGGCGCGTTTTATCAAAACTCTGAAAGAGATTAATATAGCTTTCACTCCGTATGAATCTCAGGTTAGTCTGAAGGTAGAACTTGATGTTTTATAGAGAGTAATTTTTTAGGTTTTTACTTTGGATTCACCAGAAACGTTTTTCTTGTATTACAATGCGCAAAAACAAGGCAGCTTGACAACTAATCTTGAACGAATTGCCGAGCAAATAGCAACAGTTTGTGCATCATTGGGTGAATACCCTTCTTTACGGTATGATAATTGAAAATTGGGTGCTAGTTCACTTGTTGTGTGGCATTTATCAAGGTCAAAAAGTCGAAATTTTTTTCTTTTTCAAGAAAAACCAATTTTAAAAGAAAATTTCATCTTTTGGACCATGATAAGTCCCCCTCCCAACAAGTGAACTAGCTCCGAAAATTGAATTCAACATTACTCTGTTGAATTTAGTTACCGTGCCGACTTTGAACGAAATGTTGAATTGGGCCATTTGGTTGAACAAAAATTAGATGCGTACAAAGCCGATGATCCTTCTATGGGCGAAGGTGCCGAAAAAGCGCGTTCCCAACTGATTATCATCGACCGTGGTTTTGATGGAATCTCGCCACTGTTGCATGAATTGACACTACAAGCCATGACTTATGACCTATTGGGAATTGAAAATGATGTATATCGGTATGAAACCGGTGGGGGTGAAAGCATGGACAAAGAAGTGCTACTCGATGAAAATGACGATCTTTGGGTCCATAATCGGCATAAGCACATTGCTGTGGTTTCACAAGAGGTTGGTTTTTCAAGAAAAATTGAATTTTTCTTGAAAAATTCGATTTTTCATTTTGTATTTTTCTCATGATATTTCTAGGTGACCAAAGATTTGAAAAAGTTCTCCGAAAAGAAGAAAATGCCCAGTGATGCGAAGAGTATTAAAGACTTGTCTTTGATGATCAAGAAAATGCCCCAATATCAAAAAGAGCTGAATAAATTCAGCACTCATTTCCACTTGGCCGAAGAGAATATGCGAAGATATCAAAGTGGAATTGATAAGTTGTGCAAAGTTGAGCAGGTGTGTTTGCGCCAACTTGCATAGAAAAATCGATTTTTTTAGGACTTATCAATGGGCATGGATGCTGAAGGCGAACGTGTAAAAGACCCTATGAAGCTAATGGTTCCACTTCTCATTGATCCTGCTGTTAAATTGGAAGACCGTCTACGCATAATTCTACTTTATATTATTTCTAAAAACGGTGCGTAAAAATAGGCGCTGTCGACTGATTTTTCGGGATTTTTGGAAAAATTTCGGGTCGAAAAAACGTGAAAAAATTCGTCAAAAATCTAATTTTTCGATTTTTGACAAATTTTTTATTTTAGTCGAATTGTTCAATTTTTGACGAATTTTCAATTTCTGCCGAATTTTTCGATTTTAGTCGAATTGTTCAATTTTTGTCGAATTTTTCGATTTTTGACGAATTTTCGGGTCGAAAAAACATGAAAAAAATCGAAAAAATTCGTCAAAAACCGAATTTTTCGATTTTTGACAAATTTTTTATTTTAGTCGAACTGTTTAATTTTTGACGAATTTTCAATTTTTGTCAAATTTTTCGATTTTTGACGAATTTTCGGGTCGAAAAACATGAAAAATCGAAAAAATTCGAATTTTTCGATTTTTGACAAATTTTTTATTTTAGTCGAATTGTTCAATTTTTGACAAATTTTTGTCGAATTTTTGGATTTTTGACGAATTTTCGGGTCGAAAACATGGAAAATCGCCCAGATTCCGGTTTTTTTACACCCTGTATTACCAACTAAACAGCTAAAAAAATTGTTTAAAATTTTTGAGTCCTGTTAGAACTCTCTCTCTCCCTCCAGCGAACTGAAATGTACAAAAGTCGAAATTTTAGGTATCACCGATGAGAATCTGAATAAACTCTTGCAACATGCAAATATTGATCTGTCGGAAAAAGAGACCATTACTAATGCCGGACTTCTGGGCTTGAATATTACAATTGATGTCAGTTTTTCTATTTTTACAATGATGTTGACTAACAAAAATCACTGTGTGTACTTTTTTACTTGTTATATTTTTTAGCAAGGCCGGAAACGAGTCTGGGTGCCTAATAAAAAGGAAAGAATTAATGAGCAAGTCTATCAATCTTCGCGTTGGGTTCCTGTAATCAAAGATATTATGGAAGACGCGATCGATGACAAACTTGATACGAAATATTTCCCGTTTTTGGCCGGTCGCCAAATCACACAACCCTACAGGTACAGGGTGTTCCAAAAAAAAAACCGCCATTTGGTCATTTTTTGGCCTCCCAGACCAAGAAATATCCAATTTTCATATTTTTAATTAGGAATTCCTACTGAAAAAATACGAAAATACTATATCTGTGAGGCCTTGTCGAGATTTTTCGATGCGCGCAATCGATTTCTCGTATAAAAATACCCCTAATGAGTCATTTTGGAGAAAAATTTTTCGAGAAAAATTGAATTTTGGGTCCAGCTTTTTTTTAGTTGGGGCTGACACAGACTATACTAATTTTTAGAGCCCCGACTAGTGCTCGCTACGGACAATGGCACAAGGAGCGTGGCCAACAATCTCAAATGCGCGCAGTACCTCGCCTCATCATTTTCATCGTCGGTGGTGTTACATATTCGGAAATGCGTTGTGCCTACGAAGTGACCCGTGACAAGAAGCCATGGGAAATCATTATTGGCTCGGATCAGATTATTACACCTGAGAAGTTCCTCACCAACCTCCGGGACATCAATAAGCCAAGAGAATAATAATAATTTTCGTGATGTTTGTAATTTGAATTACTGCCGTTTAGCACAATAATTTGTATTTTGTAAACTAGTTCCATGTGTCAAATGTTGCATGAAAACATCAACTTTATATATGACGCCGATTTTTGCATAATGCTTTTTCTATATTTATACTTTTTCTATATTTTTTCTAATTAAATATTCGGAAAATAGAATACTTCTACACTCATGTGGGTACTTATTTAGAATAAAATTCGATTTTTTAAAAATTCGACTTTTTATGAAAAATTGCGTGAGTTTTACGAACTTTTGCCCACATTTTTGGTTTTCAATTTTGTATCACACAGTGGGGGGGGGGTATTCTAGATAAGTACTTGCATTTGTTGTGAAATTTTATCCTTATATATTTAATGCAATACCCTTAAAAAATTGGGGCTATTCAAGTCTGGGAGCCCCAATGACGTGAAAAAAATTAAAAATTTTTTCCAGAAAAGACCCATTTAGCGTAATTTTTAACGAGGAATCTAAAAAACGCACGCCCAAAGAGTAAAAACACTTCCCCGACACTGTTTCAAGCAAAGTTTAATAGTATAACATGTGATTCTTTTCAAAAATGTGTACGTTATTTGCTCGAAACAGTGTCAGGGAAGTGTTTTTACGCTTCGGAAGTGCGTTTTTTGGATTCCTCGTTAAAAATTACGCTAAATGGGTCTTTTCTAGGAAAAAATTTCAATTTTTTCACATCATTGGGGCCCCCAGGACTTGAATAGCCCCAAAAATTTTTGCATGCTTTGTAAGGCCATCTTGATTTTTTACCAACTTTTGTTAATATTAATTATTGATTGCGATCAATGTGCAGCTAGTTTCGTTCCTAACTATAGAGGCTTTTTTGTTAAAAAATGAGATTCGTTTTGTAGTATTGTCTAATAATTTTGGTTGTGATTGTCCATGCATTCCAATAAGTATTTTCATTGTAATCGTGACTAAATTCGGATCAAAATCTGAAATCTACTTTTTTGTAAGCGCACATCGTTTTACATGGTAGATAAATGGTGAAATTATCTTTATTAGTTAAAATTTTGGGTGATAACACCACCCAATGATTCCAGATTTTGAGCACAATGTTTGAGATTGACTTTTATTTATTGATCAAAAAATTGATACACCTATCAGTAGCATATCCAGAAAAGGATTTCTCCGGGGACCAAAAACATAAGGGTCTCTAGAGGGGTCATTTCCAGAAAAATTTTGGGCATTTTTGATGAAAAATCATCAAGAGGGACTTTTTTGAAAAAATGTTCAAATTTGGGGCAAAAACACATTAGGAAAAAATGTTCAGTTTTTGGATTTCGGGTGGGGGCCTACTCCCCTGAATACGCTACTGATACTTATTGTTGTACTAAAACAATCAAGATATTCTTCTAGATCAATACTAAAATTTTAAATCTAGTCCTTTATTCGGCTCTAGGACGTTTTACAACGAATATTGGTAATACAGGATTAATTTTTTAGTGTTCAATAAAGCTTCAATATTGAGATTTTATTGAAATTCAGGCAACTTTTATTGCAATTTAGTAATAAAAGTTGCCTGAATTTCAATAAAATAATGAAGCTTTATTGAACACTACGAAATTAATCATGTATTACCAATATTGCTGTAAAATGTTCACCCGCGATTTTTTACCGTTAAAACGTCCTAGAGCCCTTTATTCATGTAGCAATATATTTATTAGATTTTTAAATAAAGCTATGCAGATACATACAAGATGAGCCAAAAAACCGTACTTTTGCGTTTTTTGGTGAAAATTTTTCTTCAAAAATCACCTAAAAGGGTTTTTTTCATGTGATTTTTGAAAATTTTTCGCCAAAAAACGCAAAAGTACGATTTTTTGACTCACCCTGTAAATAAATAGATAAACAATTGAGATCGCTTGTAAAAAGTGACAACTTGATGTGTAAAACAAAAACTCAACAATAAATTAGAGCTCAATTTTGCGCTTTGTTTTGGGTTTGTAACCGAAAAAAGAAGTTGAACTGAATTCCTCACGATTCGTAAATCTTCTCTGCCTTGTAACAAAGGCAGAAAACGACGAGACACAATTTCCAATAAAATGATCGGCCTTTCCTAAGATTGCTAAACTGAGATGTGGGTCATCTGGATCCAAACGATAGGCTTTGGCCTTAAAAAGTAAGTAGAAAAATTTTTAAAAAAAAAATTACCTTGTATCTTTTGAGTCTATCATTCAAGTCAACAATCATATGATCACGATCGCTAGCAACGAATACAGACTTAGCTCCCATTGAGGCAACTTTGTCTTCAACCTGAAAAATGAAAAGAAAATTGAACATGAAAGAGACGCTACTACATAATAGACGGGGGCACCCACGTAACAAAATTTTCGAAAATTTTTTCCTGAAAATGACACCTCGAGGGGTAAAAATATGCGGGGAATCCGAGTTTGACATTTACGAAGTGAAAAAATGCTTCCCTGATTCAGGGAAGGCCTGTGTATTGAAGCGAAAAGTCACAAAAATGCGATCTTTCGTTTCAATACACAGGCCTACCCTGAATCAAGGAAGCATTTTTCCGCAAATTCGGGTTTCCAGCATGTTTTAACTCCTAGGGTCTTTCCAGAAAAAATTTTTTCACGGGGTCCCCCTATTGTGTAGTAGTAGTTCCGAGACGTTTACTGTATCTAAAATTATCTTTTCAGATGGTTGGCAAATGTCATAAGTAAGCTTCCCATTTTCATTATAATAACCAAGGCATTGTGGCGAATCGAAAATATTCGAAACTTCTTGACCTTCCTTAAGTGGCTTGCACACGTTATCCTAAAAAAAATCCGCAAGTTCATAAAAAAGAACCCCAAAAAAACCCAATCAAGATTATTTCGTAAATGGATCCCCACAAAAGGACGAGGCAGGTTTTCTCGGATAAAATTTTTAGCTTTTTCTTCGATTCTTGAGTTCCAATGAATGTAATGATGAAGTTCGCGATCTTGATCGCGTACAGGAAATGGTGCAGGTGCCGAAGTGAATGCGAGAACTGGAAAATTTTCAGCTGGGAACCTAAAAATAAAAGTTAAAAAAAGGAGGTTGATTGAAGCGGTTTATCGAAAAAAATTTTTCGACAAATGTAAAAAATGTTCGAAACGATGAAAAAATTGTTTTCGAGAAAAAATCGAAAATTTTTAGGTGTTTTTTGGCCATTTTTAGGTATTTTTGACCTTTTTTAATGTAAAAAAGGCCAAAAAGACCTAAAAATGGCCAAAAAACACCCAAACAAAATTTTTTTTCGATTTTTCCTCGAAAACAATATTGTTTTTCATCGTTTCGAACATTTTTTTACGTTTATCGAAAAATTTTGAAGAAAATTTTTTGCGATAACTCGCCAAGTTATCGCCCTGAAACTTTAAAAAAATCTAACCTTTCTTTCCAGGCATTCTTGGATGCTATTGTCGAAACGTCATGTCCACCAGAAATATCCCCAAAATACAAGTCTCCGACAAAATTAATGTTAAAATGGTCCCAGAATGGACCGAATGGATTTCCTTCTTTCGCTTGACAACTTGGTGGAGCATTTTCATCGTAAAAGCTTTTCCTTGGATTCCAGCAAAGGACTAAAATCAATTTTTTTAATAGCAAAAAATAAATTGATATACAAGGTGTTCCAAAAAAACTCGTCAAAAATAAAAAATTTGAAAAAGGGTTTTCGATGCGCGCAATCGATTTCTCGCGTGAAAATACCCCGTATAAGTAATTTTTGAACAAAATTTTTTCCTTTCTCCAAAAAATTACCAGATGGTGGTTTTTTTTGAAACACCCTGTAATACAAACCTTTTCTTTTTGATGGTGGCCAAACTTGTGGAGCAATTTTCTTCATAAAGCTATTCATTGGGATTACACGATGGTATTTTTTCAATGGCTCAACTTGGAAATAATTTGTAAAATCGAACATTTGCTGAAAATGGCAAATTTTCGTGTTTGTTTTTCGTTCAAATAGTTACCGCTTTAGGTGACCCAGATGGATACTCAACCATTGGTGGTAAAACTAGTGTTCGATTGAGACTTTTGGCGAAGAATAAAACACCCAAAAATTGATCCATTTGGTTACCGAAGCGTCCTAAAAATGGACTATACATAATACATAAAAAAGATGATGCTTTTACCCATACAAGGACAGTATACAACATATCCACTGCGATCAATCTCATAGCCATTTATAACAAATAGGAAAGCAAATAGAAATACTACGTGTAATAACCGTGTAGACATGATACAATCCCATTAATCTAATTGCTGAAGGCTGCTTTAGACGATTCAAATGCCCAAATTTTCTTATCAATACTCATAAAAATAGATAACACAACAGTGTTTGCGTGTCTCAAATATTAGTCAACGTGTTATTCAATGGGATTAATCAGGGCCGTATCCAAGATTTTCAAAATCTACAGAAGATTTTTAAAATGAAACATACATATTCGGATAGCCCATATATGAGCTTGAAGACGATTTTTAGTCGAAAAAAATTGTTGACCACTCAGGGCCGCCATTAATTCGTTCGGAAATTTTTGAATTCACTAATTGCGTTCGGAAACATCACTAATAGGCGTTCGGAAACGCGTTAGGAAATGTTCGGACGAGCGCCCGAACGTTTCAGAACGCGTCTGAATGCCTATTAGTGATGTTTCCGAACGCAATTAGTGAACTACAGGGTGAGTCACGAAACTGCAACACTTAATTTTTCAACTAAATTTATTCAACAAACAAATTAGCTTTGGTGGTCGGATTTTGCTTGATCATCGCTTTAGCGCGCTGGATATTTCTTCGGCTTCTTGCTGTTTTTTCCCTTTTTCGTTGCTTCCAGTCTCTTCAAATCTTTTGATAGTACGGGATACTGCGGATGGTTTGATGTCAAGAAATCGCACAATTTCACGTACTCCTATGCCTTTTTCGTGCGCTCTAATTATAGCAGGTCTTAATTCCTTCATTTTTAGCTATAAAAACATAAATTTATATCAAAAGAAATTGTATAAAAAAATATAGAAAGATTAAGTGTTGCAGTTTCGTGACGCACCCTGTAAAGTCCGTTCGGGAGCCGTCCGAACGTATTAGTGGCGGCCCTCACCCCTTGGCTGTAGAGTCAACAAGCTCAAAAATCAACAAAGTCGATTTTCCGAAAAATCTAAAAAAATGCGCACTAATTTTACGCGCAAAAGATTCCTCAGAAAATTTGGGTAGGGGGCTAGTTGATGATTATTGATGAAAACGCCCGGTACACATAGATTTTTGGCCTTAAAGTTTTGCCTGAACTCAAAAAATTGAAATTTGTGAGGTCAAAAATTTTTTTCGACTAAAAATTGTCTTCAAATTCATATATGGGCTATACGAATACGTATGTTTCATTTTAAAAATCTTCAAACTACAGATTTTGAAAATCCTGGATACGGCCCTGAAATTAATCTTAAAAGGACAGTCCCAATGGGCACGTTTTTAAGGGTGAGAGACGCACCTGACTTTTGCGCATTTGCACAATGAAACATGAGCTAACTTTTACACCGGTTTTCTTACAATAGTGTGAACTTGTTTGTAGGCAGAAATTTTATAAAGTTCGGGGCGCAAATGTCGGTGCGCAAGTGTCCGCAGCGCAAATGTCGGTGCGCAAAAGTCTCTCACCCGTTTTTAGTGCTTTTAAAAAAATTCAACAATTGACGAATTCGTTAAAAATTGAAAAATTCGTCGTGGGACTGTCCCTTTAAACTCATGGAAAAAGTTAATCATTTATCGATCCGTATATATAAGTACAAAATTGAGGATTTACACTAGCTGCCTTTACACAAAATGAAAAGTGCAAAGTTGAACCAAAAAATGCACAAAAAACTGTAAAGTGCACACTTTTTCGGTGAAGTGAAGAATCGGGCGTCGACTCTTCACTTTTTCACCGAAAAAAATTGAAAAGTGCAAAGTCAAAAGTGATCAGTGTGTGCACTTTACAATTTTTTAGTGCATTTTGTTGGTTCAACTTTGCACTTCTTCATTTTGTGCAATAAGCCCCAGCACCGACTTATCAACAAAATGTCCGATTAAAAGCATCAGAGATATGTATCAAACTTATAATAGAACCAAAAGTATTAATAACAAGAAGATTAAACCAATTAGAACAAAAATTGCGGTCCATTGACGTTTATCTTAAAAAAACGAGATTATATGAAGTTGTTTCATAAGAATTTGCGGCCCAAAAAATACACCTAAAATCGGCATTTTGCACTATTTTTCGATGAAATTTTTTTTCAGTAAAGTAAAGAGTGTATGCTGAATACGATCTAATCGGTCTGTTTGAACGAAACTCATGTTTTCGTGCGAATATACAGACTTTCAAAAAATCGTGGTTTTCAAGGATGTAACTTAATAAAAAAATGTTGCTATCTGGCTATGGAAGTCGGTTTTTGACAAAATTTTCGACCTTACTAGAGTTTTCCTAGGCGGGGAATCGATTGCGCGATTTCTTGAAAACTCTGTATATTGAAACGAAAACATGAGTTCCGTTCAAAAAGATCGATTGGATCGTATTCAGCATACACTCTTTACTACTACTGAAAAAATTTCACCGAAAAATAATGAAAAATACAATTTTAGATGTATTTTTTGGGGCCGCAGATACTTATGGAACAACCTAATATTTCAGATAGACAGCACCCCTTTTGCCCCACATGTAAAATTCGCATAATTCACAACGTGAGGCAACTGTATAAGGGTGCTCCTTAGTCGTTGTCACGCCCGAAAAACACTGTTAAATGAGCTGTGAAACGTTGTCGAACACTGTCGCGCGACAACGATTTTTCGACAACGTTGTTATCGTTTTTTATGATTTGTATTGAAAATTGCAAATACTTTACGATTTTTCGACAACGTTGTCGAGAAATCGTAAAGTATTTGCAATTTTCAATGCAAATCATAAAAAAAGATGACAACGTTGTCGAAAAATCGTTGTCGCGCGAAAATGTTCGACAACGTTTCACAGCTCATTTAACAGTGTTTTTTGGGCGTGACAACGACTAACGAGCACCCTAACAGTCTGTAGGGGCAAAAGGGGTGCTGCCTTCGGTAAATTTTTTTTAAACTCACCATCATCCATATGAGTGAGTTTTGCCAACTTTTTCATAACATTATCCATTTTTGTTTCCGTGTGCAACA
>JAQGCP010001849.1:0-11497 GCA_034699885.1 Acrobeloides thornei | reverse complement strand
AGCGAGAATTCAAACGCATTTTTAAAATATAAAAAAACGAAGTACGGCCAAATTTCTTTTTTATAAATGTAGTTAAAATCTATAGAATGTGTTAGAAAAAAATTTTCGATTTCGTAAAGTTTTCATCGAGATATTATTTTTTGTGTAACATAGAAAATGACTGATTTCAGGACTTAGAAAAATTTCAAAAAAATTTTTTTTGTTGTTTTTGCGAAAAAATTTTTTTCTTTCATTATCATGTTATTAAGCATGAAAGAAGCCTTTTTACATCAAAATATCACTTGTCTCAAAAAATTTCCCAGTTTACTTCGCCATGCAGTGGTACAGTCGACGCTCGATATACTGACACCCCTCGGGGGATGGAGGAGTGTCGATATATCAAGGTGCCGGTATATCGAGTGCCGACTGTATAGGGAAAGGGAAAGGGACACTGGGGCAGTGTTGTGTAAAGTGTACAATTTGATTGTGTACACTATAGTTTTGTATCGTTTTTGAATATTAATAGAAACTATCGATTTTTTGAGATGGAAAGTATCGTGTACACGATACTTTTTATTTTGAAAAAAAGCACAGTATCGTGTACACCAATACGACACGATACTTTATTTCGACACGAATCCAACGCTGCACACGGGGTATGTATGATTTTGCTTTCCAATAGGATAAAAACGTGACAGGACGGGTTGATTAAAAAATTAAATTTTATTTAATATCGTTTAGTGTACTTTATTGTGTACATTTAAAAAAATACTTATAGGATTTCTATGATAAACTAACTATCTTTTTATGTATTTTGGTAACAATTGGAACATTTTTGGCGTATAGCCCTCTAATTTTTGCCACAAAATCAAGGTAGGAAAAAAATTAATTTTACGATCTTTTATCATTTTTAGTTACTTTGACTATCGTATAAATAAAACCTACTCAGATGATCTAACCATAGCAGTACGATGTGATATTGACAGCCAGTTTTTAATCAAGTTCAAACGCTTGTTCTTAATAATTTCTAAAAGTTCGAATGTTATTTTTGCATTGGTGATCTATTCGATTACTTTTTTTATGTTTTGGTGTAACAAGAAAAACCAGCAATTTAGTAATTTTTCTGGCCTTTTAGTCAAGAGATAAAGGTGGCTTATGAAGAGGGTACTTACCCTATAGTAGTCCAAAAAACCGAAAAAAATCATAAGGACCACTTTATAATCTTTGAAGGGTCAATGGTGCTCCCTTCTATTCGAGCCTTCTCATTAATTCACTGGGGACGCCCATCTCGAATTATCACAGACAGTGATTTTTTTTAGACAATAATGATCGTACACGAGAAGTTAAATTAGCCGGAGCTGTTTTTATTCATACTCTTATTGCAACAGCCGGCACATTTCTTTATGTTTCACTTACGTATATTTGGCCGCAATACCTTTTTCAGTTGCTAGACTTCATGTAAGTCATAAAAATGATATAGACGAACAAAAATATGAATCAAAACATTTTATTGATTCAGTCAACTACACATACACAAAAAGAATGGTAAAGGCTGCGTTCCTTTAACCGTACAAGCCCGTGGGATCCGAAAAATACTCTTAGAGGCTATGAAAATGTCTAAACACCCCACGGTGGCCCCGTAGGGCCTACGAAGCAAATACGAGGTCCATACGGTCTATTAAAGCCCGTAGGATCTTTTACAGACCATTTAATCTATAAACCCCTGTACGGACTTTTATAGACTGTAAGGACATAGTATTTGCTCCTTAGGCCCTACGGGGCCACCACGGGGTCCATAGCCTCTACGGGAATTCTTCAGGTCCCACGGGCCCGTACGGTTAAAGTCACGAACGCAAGTAAAAGATGTTACAAATTTATTAGATTCCCAACTTGAGATAAGTAATGTGGAGAGCAGGTTGATATCCTCAACAAAATGAGATAAGCAGAAGAAAGAGAACAGCTCAGCGATCAAGTTTAAAAAATTGCTTCTCGATAGAGTTTTTGTTCTGGAGAGAGAAAAGTGGGGTAACATAAAAAATTGTAAAAATTTTTATAATCATTATGTGCACAAAGGACAACTTGAATAAGAAGAAATAAAAATGAACAATTTTAGTTATGCCATAGAAGACATAAGCCGTATGTTGTCTCCAATTTTGCTGATGATATTTTCGAGACCCTTGCGCATAGCATTTATGCAAATTTATTGGAAAAAGAAAATTTTGAACATCACTAATAGCAATGCCAGAGCTCAAAATTTCACAAAAACTAAAGTACCACGAATAAGTCCATCGATACAAACTGCAAGAGTTTGTAAGAATGTCAAAAATTGTTTACACTAACTTGATTAATTAACTTTATTAATTAAACTTAATTAATAAATCTTTTTCAATAACTTACTTCTACGCTGCTATAAAAACTGATCCAATCAACGACAAAGTCTTGAGACACTTTTCTTCGATTGACTTGCTGATTGGCACCGATCAGTATCGATAAACAGGCGCCAACTTTTGTTTTTATAAATGAGAGTTTTTTAATGACGCTAAAATTATATCGTTGGAATTTTGGTGAAAGGGCCATCCAGGTGTTCCAAAAGTTACATGCGTGGAATTTAGGAGCTATTGTGGATCAGGGGTTATCCTAGGGCCAAAAATCGAAAAAAAATTTTCTTAAAGTTTTTTAAAATGACATATTTAGGGGTAATTTTATGCGAAAAATCGATTGTGCGCATTCTTGAAGCGTGAAAACCTTTTTTTTACTTTTTTCCCTTTTATGAAGATAGATATAAAAGAAGCTTTAGTGCAAACACAAGATAGTACTGAAGCAATCGCTATGGTAGATGTACCTACTTCTGTTAATGCTCCAGAGGGTGGAATTGACTTAGTGAGTGAAGAAAACACACTTTGTTAAAACTGTCATTGTCAATTAAAATGGGACCACCAAATTGCACTAAAATGGGGCCACTATTTTGAAAATATTTTCTAGCTCACAGCTACTTTACCTTTTTTGTCATTTATTATAACATCTCATTATGCCATTTTAAAGTAAAAATAAATTTTTATGACACGATTAGATATTTTATCAAATGACGATTTAGATAAATTATATAAAATTCCTCGATTAACTGAGGTCTAGTGGAAGAACATCCATTTTTGCGGTTTTATTTTTTAAAACCATTTGTTCTATAAGGTTTTGAGCGACTTTCATTTTAAGTATTTTTGCAGGAATTTACTTTTTTAGAAAAGCTCTTGAAAGTATTTGAAGATTAACTGAAAAGTTTTTAATTATTCGAGTGGTTGATATTGACAATCATAAAAATCAAATACAGATTTATTAGCTCCTCCTAGCTTTATGGAAGATTTAGTTGTTTGACAAGTTTATTTTTTACCCTTTTCCATAGGATCAAGCGTAACCTTGCTTTTAATGTATTAAAACCCACTTCGCCAGTAACTGGAACGACTATGTCGACATGTTTGAAAAGTTTTCAGAATTCGCTCAACCAAACTTTTTTGCAATGTATATGGATAGTTATTTACGAAAATAACAAATTTTTTTCTAAAAATTGTGCAATCATTCTTTTAACATAAATTTATTATTTACCTAAGATCTAAGGCCTAATCCTAGGCCTAAGCCTAAAGTTTAAGGCCTAAGCCTAAGGCCTAATCCTATGCCTCAGCCTAATCATAAACCAAGGTCTAAGCCTTTTTTTCATCCTAGGGGGATAGTGCATAAGTACCGAAAAAAGTTGCTAAAATAATTGAAAAAGTTACTATGATAATTAAAAAAGTTACAAAATAATAATATTTCATAGAAAACTTTTCACAAAAAGTGATGTTCTACAAAGTTGTTCTTGAGATCACGACGCGTCGTGATCTCAGGAACAACTTTGTAGAACATCACTTTTTTGTGAAAAGTTTTCTCTCATGAGGAAAATTTTCATGAAATTAATTAGGGTGTACACGAACTTTAGGGACACTCTGTACGATCGTTTTCGTCGTATTTTTAATCTCGATTTGCTTGACGAAAATGTAACAAAAATACACACCAAATCGGATTTTTGTTGGAATTCATTTATTAGGGGCTTGAAGGAATGTTTGCGTCAATCAAATCTTAAATTTCGTTTTGAAATTCTTTTCGATTTCTTAAATAACATTATTTTGCTTAAAATCGCCTGATTTTCGGATTTGTTTATCTTGGTTGTATATAATCTTCTTCTGTTTTGTCAAGCATAGCTAATATCTCTAATTGAAGGCAGACATAAAATCTAGATGGTCTTTTTTGAAATCTTGAGCTTTTGGATGTAAATGCATAAGGGATAAGCCGATTTCTTGATACGCGAGAAAGAGTGGATAATAAGTCACAGAAATACCAATGCTTTCGTCATTGCGATATTAAATCTGGCAAGAGGAGGCTAAGCTATGACTTTCTATATATGAGATGGATGTGGTGGGATTTTCTAAACACCGTATGGGCTTTAATAGTTATTGGTGTCTTCGATTTTCAGTAGGGGAGTTGAGTTAGCTTGAGTTATGTGTTTTTGGCATTAGCCGCCGCAAATGACAGGGCTATTTTTCTGAAAAAAATTTTTTCATAAAATTTTTAAAAAACCTTATGTGGGTTTTCGATGCGGAGAATCCAAAAAACGCATTCCTGATGTCTGAAAAATTTTTTTGACCCTATATCGACTAGCACTTTGGCTCAAAAAGTGGTTTTTATGTAAAATTGATGCCATTTTGACCTGAAATTTTGTAATTGGGGCTATGGCGAATCGATTGGCGATGGTTTTGTGAGGTTTCGCACTGTACTAAAAAAACTTCAATTTTAAGGTTAAACAATGTATTCTCATATTTATGAGTCAACTAGCAATTTCGCTAAAGTTAGCATATTTGTTCTACTTTTCACTCTTGGCAGCGGGATCGAATCTACCTCCATCGTTCAAGAGACAAATGACACCGAAATTCATGAAACCACCCATCTGGCAAATTTAATTTCTACCTCTACACTGACAACTCCATACACACAAAGCTTTACCCTATCTCAAGAGCAACGTCAAAATCGTGAGGAAAAACTGGGCGATAATTATTTCTCTAACAATAAAAATGATATAAGGGCTGATAAAAATGGAAAGATAGTCATAAAAATTGGGCATATTGGAGCGGTGGGAGCGTTGCCGAATGAGGATAAAGTCATGAACATGAGCCGATTGCAACTGATCGAAGAGGGAATTTTGGGAGATGATTTAGATGTGCAGTAAGTTTTTTACTCCCCACAAGGGACATGCACGAAGTAGTGTTTTAATTTTTTAAAAAGTTCTATATATTCTGAAAGAGCATACCTGATAACATAGGTCACCAAGGGGGGGGAGTACAGTACCCCCTCACCACTCATCCTCGGACCTTCCGCCTTTATAGTCATTCATCCATCCATCATGAGGGTTCGTGTACCCTCTCCTCTTCCAATTCATTCATAATATAAATTTTATCATGTACCCCCCCCCCTCCTGAAAGGCCATTCATCCTGAGGGTCCGGTGTATCCCCCCTACTAGTAAACTATGCTATTGGGTCGTTCGGAAAATAACGGGCTTTTGTAAATTCAATCATATCGTTATAAAAATGACTCCTCCGGGAGGCTTTTTTTATGCGGGGAATCGATTATGCACATTTCCGAAACGTGAAATGGTCTGTGTATTGAAACGAAACCCTGAATTTGAATTCCTAAAGGAATTTTTAAAACATTCCACTGCCAATCGATAGAGCGCATCGAAAAACGGTAGTATTCCAATTTTCACGAAAAACAAATTCTTCGTTTTTGAGGAAATTTAGTCCAAAGGTTGATAAAAATAATCGAAATTTGCATAAATTGACCGAAATTTAGCCAACTAAATTTCCTCAAAAACGAAGAATATGTTTTTTACGAAAATTGGGGTACTACCGTCTTTCGATGCGCTCTATCGATTGGCAGTAGAATTTTTCAAAAATTCCTTAAAGAATTCAAATTCAGGCTTTCGTTTCAATACACAGACCATTTCACGTTTCGGAAATGTGCATAATCGATTCCCCGCATAGAAAAACCCCTGGAGGAGTCATTTTTATAACGATACGATAGAACTAGCAAAAGTCGGTTATTTTTCGAACGACCCAATAGAATCGAATTCACCCCACCGATTTTGCGGGCGAGTCAATAATTCCCTCCAGAATAATTGCCACGGGGAACAATTTCCCCCACGTTCAATTGCCCTCAGAACTATTGCCCCCATAGGGCAATTGCCCTCAAGGACAATTGCCTCGAAAAATTTTTGTCAGGGAGATGAAAATAAATGACCCCTGACAAAAAAATTTTTGGAACAATTCTTGCATGGGGCAATTGTTCCGGAGCAAATTGTTCCAGGACAAATGCCCCACGGAGGCAATTGTTCTGGAGAAAATTATTGACTCGCTGATTTTGCACATTTTTCACGGATTTTTTTCACAGGATTTTTTATTCGAAATATTTTTAAATTGATCCTTTCCAACAATTTGAATTCGTCCGCGAAAAAATCCGATACCACTTGTTTTCAAAATTAGAACCGTGTCGCGTGCTGCTATCCATAATTTTTTGTTTCTTTTTTTTTAGAAGATGGTGCGAGCGACTGACATAGCTGACGAAATCGACTTGTCCACAAAATGGTGGGTCGACTACCCAGCTGGGTATGTACTCTTTTTTCTTTTCTACCTTACCATCATTTTTAGAAAATATGTCGACAAAACGCGAGCTGAAAACACCTATCAAATGATGCTCGATAACGTTTGGAGTAAGCCTAAAAGCTTGGCCCGATCCGCATCCTTCACAAACTTGACGTACATCAAGGAGGCTCAACATGATTTCCCTATCAAGAGAAGCCCTTCTATCAGTTCACTTGCACCATCTCTAGCATTGCCACAACATTATAGAGTTCCGGAGAGGATTGTTCATACTCAAAGGGTCTACAAGCCACATGTATATGACTGGTATTCCAACGCATACAGTCCAGCCAAGTTTACTGTAAGTGAAAATGTTTCAATCGGCTAAGGTAGGGATGCATAATGACTTTTTTTTAAAGGTGGCTTTTAAAGGGGTTTCTTTAAAAATAACAAAAAAATGGTGGCAAAAAGGTGGCATTAGGTAAAAATGGTACAAAAAAAGGTGGCATTGAGCTAAAAAGATGGCATTTGCCACCTAAAGGTGGCGTTTATGCAACCCTAGGCTAAGGTCAAAATTTACTTTTAGGACACTCACCGTGAAATTGCTCGTCCTTATAAAAGAGCAGTCTATGAGCCGCTTGAACGTGCCTCTCATATTCCTTATTATACGTTCCAAACAAAAAGGATCTTCTTTGAACAAGTATGTTTAAAATTTGTTTAACTTTGAGGAAACATCCCATAAATTTTGAATAATCAAAAAATGAAGAATATATTAAAAATCGAAGCAGAAACTCCCAAAAAAATTTTTGAAGTAAAACTACAGTGTATCCTTTAAAAATTTTTTTTTGAAAAAATCACCCAAAAACCGCAAAAGTGCCATTGTTTGGAGCACCCTGTAAAAACAAATATTATATAATTTATGATAAAAATTTGAAATTTAGCGCCAACAACCCTCCTATTTACGTGGCTCTCAACAATATCTAGACCGCTATGTTTCCGCTCGCCTTAAAGCCGACGACTTTGCTCAACGCTTTGCACATAGTCCCTATGAATGGCATAAACCTCATGATCATGCTTTCAATCGACACTTCATGTATGGTGAACGTGTCACTGTCCCACATGCTACAGCACTCCCACACTCATATAGTGAAGCACAAGCATTGCGAAGAGTTTATAAGCTGACTGGGCGTTTTGTTCATGGATAAATAAGAATTTGATGGTTTTTTCGTCGGTGCTTTGTATTAAATTAAAGTGGCTTGCCAAAATTTGATCATCTAATTATATTTAATAATAATAAAATGGATTTTGAACTAATTTTTTAGCGTCAACAACTTTTCCAACTTTAAAAAAATTTTATTACATCAAAATAACAAGTTATAAATAGAAAATTACAAGAAAACAAGGTTCAACAACTTTTTAAAATTGAGTATATATTAACGTTTCCAAGGTTCTGGATAGTTTGATGGATTTGGGTTTGCTGGCCTGGGCTTCCCAACATCCAGTGGAATTATTTTAGGCTGATTTTCTATTGGTGCTTCCTTACGTCCATAACCGGTATCTTCACGAACCACACGAGCTAAAAAAAGGTATTACACATTCAGGAGCTACTTCGACTTTTATACCTATACCCTGATATTTATTAACGTGGTCTAAAATCGGAAAATTTTATTCCTCAAAATTTTCTCAAAAATGACCCTATTAGGGGTAATTTTATGAGGGAAACACGTTGGCGATGTTATTTTTACTTAAAAACGCTTCCATATTTGTAGAAAATCAAATTTTTGCTTCAGAAAACTTTCATCCAGGTGGTCATGGTATTTTTACTCTTCCATTTTTTGAAAATTGAAATACCTCTTGTGCCAACATTTGCACCACCTCGTTCTGGACTAGGAGGAACATATCTTCTGTATTCTCGCATTGGACGGTTTATTTCTTCTGTTTTCTTAGGTCCAGGAGATTGTGTCTGACTGAAACAATTTGTAAAAATATCCTTCATAGAATTCATGTTTACCTTGAATAATTTCCTTGTTGAGCCGATGCTTGACTTGATGTTGTACCTGGTCTAGCCTGTTGCAGGATTCTTACAACCTCCTCTGAAGAAAGACCCATAACGCTAAGGATATCTTGGAGATCGGAATTATCCGTTGGAGTTTGAGCCGATGGTTGTTGATTGGAGACTGGTGGAGCACTTCCTCGTGAAAACTGGGCATGTTGTTCAAAATGCGAAGGCTGATCTCGTGGCTCAAAATTTGATGGTTTGTTCCGATAATCGTAATGAGAAGGCTGATCTCGTACTCCGAACTTTGCTGGGCTATCATGATGATCAAAGCGAGATAGTTGATCTCGTGATTCGAATTTTGGAGGCATGTTCCGAGAGAAATGCTCTTGCGATTCGAATTTCGGAGGCATATCCCGAGAGACTTGCTCTCGTGATTCAAATTTCGGAGGCATATCCCGAGAGACCTGCTTCCGTGATTCGTATTGATATTCTCTGCCCCGTTGTTCATAATGGGATGTATGTCCTAAAAAATTATTATTTTATGAAAGATAGTCTATAACTACCATAACTCGAAGTTGGCGCATCCACACCAGGTGGGTTATCAAACATTTCATAATCAAGTTGTTGTGGGAATTCATATTCTTTTCTTGTTGAATATTCATTCCGTTTGCTTCTTGACACGATTTTTTCAGCTGCATCTTTTTCTCCGATCTTTTCCAAAAATTCAGCTGCTTTATTTTCCCAATCAGTGTCACTGTCTTTCATCGAGTATTGGAGTTCTAAAAATTGAAGTAATGGGAAGTTTTATGAGGCATACCTGGAGATTTTGAGGGCTCTGGTCTTAGCCAGGTTGTATCTGGAGAATATTCCTCTCTCCTTCGTTTTGGTTCTCTTCCATAAGGGTCGTATTGTCGATTTGATGATCTATCTCTTGATGGACTACGAGCTGGTGATGGCGAACGTTGTCTGCGCCTTGCGAAATAATCTTCTTCCGGAACCCTGAAATCAAAATATTTGATGTACAGGGTGGCACAAAAAAGAGATTTTTTCGATTTTTTCAAAAATTTTCGGGGATTTTCTATGCCAGGAATCGATTGCGCGCATTTCTG
Organism: Acrobeloides thornei; assembly: GCA_034699885.1. NCBI lineage: Eukaryota > Metazoa > Nematoda > Chromadorea > Rhabditida > Cephalobidae > Acrobeloides > Acrobeloides thornei. The sequence goes on along the minus strand of JAQGCP010001849.1, from coordinate 1,753 downwards.
AACCTTGAAAAAGACTCCCTGACCCAATTTTAGCTTCAATACACATGCCTCTTCCCCGAATCAGGGTCAGGGAAGCATTTTCAAGGTCCGGAAATACGCTCAATCGATTCCTGACATAGAAAAACCCCCTATAGAGTTATTTTTGTGAAAATTTCTGAAGTCTCATTTTTTGCGCCACCCTGTGTTTTTTCCACACTTTTTGGTAGATAAAAAGCTATCATTCCTTAATCTCATGAGTTATTTGTGATAGTAAACTTTATGTTTATTTTACCTCTTTCCCCTTTCTTCACTAGGCTTTTCAGTCAAAGTGCTTTGCATTCTGGCCAAAAATTCTGCGAGCCTAAGATCTTTTTCCTCAACTTGCGGTTGGTTAGGACGTTGAACAACAAGCGGTTTTTCTTTCTCCGGAGTTGATTTCGTTGGTTCTGCTGCTCTTGCAAAATTATGTTCAATAACTGGCGGTCTTATCGGATCCGCTGGTTTGTCCTCTTCTAAAATCATACTTCAATATTTATACAAGAATTGTATTTTACCTAAATCAGGGAGCTTCCAAGAATTGTCAACATAATTTCTGAAGTCGGGCCAAATCCGTTGGATGTCTTCAGCGTTCAAAATACAACGCATTCGATTTCTGCATTCACCGCTGCCTTCGATTTTCCATATGTGTTCGGCAAATTTTTGGAGAAGGATATCTCTAGCGTCTTCATCTGGTTCATCCATTGCCTTTTTATGATAGACTTTATAGCTTCGGAACTTAAAAAAGAAAATTTTTTACTATTTTTTTAATTAGTTAAAAGGGCCCCAGGCCTCCTCCCTAAAAGACACCATAGAAATTTAGGAGGTGGACTCCGTATACCCTGATACAGCTGAATGAGGCCCGAAAAATGAAAACATACCGAAAGCATAAGGGGAGTGGAATGGCGATTTAGATTTTTTGAAAATCGAAAATATTACTTCGGTTGCCCATATGTTTTTGCCAAATTTGTAAAAACGTAAGGAGAACCCTTAAAATGGTTGTCAAACGTACCACATCCGCTTTGAACCGTCCCCCCACCTTATATACCTATGAAAGACACACCACCAGCCCTTTTTGGTTTTGTTCACATTTGGCTGGAATTAAAAAAATTCCCCTCAGGGACTCTTACAATCAACTTTTAATCCCGATGCCTACCATATATTTAAGTCGATGCATAGAAGCATTCAAATGGGAAAATATTTCCGAAACAGTTGTCCAATAGTCACACATATGGCAATAAAAAGTTTCCAAATCCGGATAACCATAACAAATGATTTGATAAAGAGAATCTGCTCCTAGGATGCCTTTCTTGGTTTTGACGATCTAAAAAGATTTATATAGTTATTGGGTTTAAGGGTCGTTACAAGCGCGGCACAAGGTCGACAAACGTATCGCATTTGGGTCTTCGACCTACCCCCTTGCCCATGTATGGCATACACCCCTGCCCAATTATGATTACAAAACTTACCTCATTAAAAAGAAGTGGGGGTTCCGTTTCTGGAACTTTGTCAGAACCTTGTTCTTTTACTAAAAATTGAATTGTAGTAACCAGCTAAAATCTCCACCCTTACAATATTTTATCAAGTCTTCTTTTGAATTAATCTTGATAAGGTCTCTTTTATACAACTCCATTTTGGCTTTCAAGACCACCTGTTGCGGATTCAAGACTTGAGGTGGTGTGGCGACATTCCACGGTCCCAGAGCTGCACCTGGCAAAGGAGGGACAACAGAAACTAA